>DWJZ01006942.1:0-12552 GCA_018249125.1 Asbolis capucinus
GGTGGTTTCGTAGGCAAGTGCTAACTTATTGAATATTTAAAAAAGTTTTCACACATTTTCGTCTTAGCGTTTGGCGTGAACGACGAACAGAAAAGACATTACTAGTGGCTCTGTTCTGTTCCAATCATAATTTTTTTTTAATTTAGATTAATATTTTATACTGTAACGTATGCGCGATGTGCATATTATGCCTGCCTCAGGTACAATAGAACCTATATAACAATACAGGTACTCTGTCTAATATAAAGTGATTAAGAATAGGGCTACATGCAATGTACTTATGCAATACATATTTCCTCTGCGAGTATGTGCATACAATGGACTATGCCAAAGTAGAAATCAAATCAATAGTCAAATCGCAAGATGAGTTAAATGAGCGACGACCCTAAGCGTAGCAATCAGATTCAACGAACGTTCCTTGATATCTACGTCACTTTCATAACTCGTTATTAGTTCGTTTATAACAAACACATGGCACTACCTATTTATATATACATATATATCTAGCTCTATAATAGACTTGTTATATTAAATTATGGTTATCCAAATGGACTTAATTATGTGGTACTTATTTATTACTGAGTACTTAGGTATTGAGCCAGTTTTCAACTTGATAATACTCACGCAACACACACATACACAGTCACAAAGACGCAGACACACACAGTCACAAAGAAACTAACACATTCACAAAGACACAGACCTGCAAACCTGAGAGTTCTCGAATGTGTGTGAGATCTACTAGCCAGCCTATCTTGGCCAGCGTGGTAAACTATGGCCTTTAGGTAATTTTAGTTATACCTTAGTTAAGAAATATATTTCTTTTCCAAGTACTACATTTTAAATAAAAAAGAATCATCAAAATCGGTTCACTATATAAAAATAAACTAAGTGATAACTTTAAAACATTTTTTTCTGAAATTAAAATAAATACACAAGGTTTCAAATAAATTTGTTTTTAAATAAAGTTTCGGTTTTGGCCGAAACTGAGATCAAAGCCGAAAGTTCGGTTTCGACTGGAAATTCTGTTTCAGTCACTAAGGTAAATGGCTCTGACACCTTATACAAAAATGTGTTGGCAAGCCAAGCAACTTTATTTGCGCATTATCGCCAGCGTTGCGAGGCGATACGATAGCGGTTCGTCGACCGTCGCGGAGCTCGTACACTGATAGCGATAACAAAATCTCGACTACAAATATACATGGTGTTTGTAATTGAAATTATACAGGTTGACCAGAGGAAAGTGTTGTTTGTTAAGTATAAACTCAAAAACTTATAAACCGATTTCGGAAATTCTTTTGCCGAACATTAAAATGGTTTCTTGGGAGTGACACAGGTTATACTAAAACAATAATTGCTTAAATATCGCTTTAGTTTAGTTAGTTAGTTTAGTTATTTAGTTTAGTTAGTTAGTTAGTTTAGTTAGTTAGTTTAGTTAGTTAGTTTAGTTAGTTAGTTTAGTTAGTTAGTTTAGTTAGTTAGTTTAGTTAGTTTAGTTATTTCGTTTAGTTATTTAGTTTAGTTATTTAGTTAGTTTAGTTATTTAGTTAGTTTAGTTATTTAGTTTAGTACCTAAAAGTTTGTCGTTCGTAGGAATCGAATCCACTACCTCCGAGCCAGGTTCACTAACCAGACTAACAGGCCAGTGGAATAACAAATAACTGGCCCGAGAATAGAACCCGAGACCTCTTACTATCAATGAGCTACGAGTACATGTTAAGCATGATTAAAATACATGTACTGAGAGTCATATTGGAATAGAAAGTTACAATTAGTACAAATGTCTGTTTTAGATTAGTTTGGCTTTAATTACTTCCTCGTTGTGCAACTAGTCTTGGGCGGAACAAATAGTTATTGTTCATACATATATTGTAAAGTTTTGTATCGTTTTGATTCAACTATATTTATTTTTGTTTTACAGACAAACGTGACCTTTCGTGGGATGGTAAGTTCACCAATCAATTGTTGTTCAAAGCCGTCAATAATTCAATTTTCTTCAAACACATGCAATTAATACTGTATTTTTTCTTCTTCATCTCCTTCATCATCTTCTTCTTCTTCTTTTTATTGTCTTCTTCTTCCTCTTCGTCACCATCTTCTTCTTCACCATCATCTTCACCATCATCTTAGCCATCTTCTTATTCTTCATCTTCTTCATCAAAATCAAATTCGTCATCTTTATCTTCATCATCATCTTCATAATCATCTTCATCATCTTCTTCTTCTTACTCTTAATTTTTTTTGATTTTCCTTAAATTGGATTGTCCCTTTTTGTTTTTTTCGTAAATTTAATTTATAGTGCATTCTAAACTACGCCAAACGATAGGACCGTGATCCAACCTCCGTGGATCGTAACCGTCCCGTGGCAGAACGTTTCGTCCATTTCACTATGAGTATTCTTGTAACTGTTTATTATTTTGTATAGCAGTGGCAGTGTGTTTCTTTCTAATTTCAACGTCAAACAAACCTCAAATTTCGAACAGTTTTACAATAAATGTAAAGTCGAACAAAATCATCATATTGTTCAATACTTGGGCGGTAATTCAATGGCATACAATTGAAACACTATTGATTAAATTACCAAAGATATAGTACTAATTATTCTAAATCCAATTGGATAAAAAAATAAAAAATTGTAAATCAGGCTAATCGATCCCGTCTGCAATTTGTCAAAGACGAAACTAGCTATGCATAATTATTCGCCTAGGCTCGGATACAACTAATACAATCTCACCGCTATATTAAGTCATCGTCTCAAGCCATCATGGCCCACTATTGAGCACGGGTAAGAGACCGTGAATGAGAAGGTCAAGACCATAGTTCACCACGCTGGCCAAGTGCGGATTGGCAGACTTCACTCACCTTTAAGTTTTGCAAACTCCCCGGCATGCAGGTTTCCTCACAATGTTTTCCTTCACCGTTATATTCAGAAGAGTAAAATTCAGAAGAGCACGCCCTGGGATTCGAACCCGGTCCCTCCGAATAGGAGGCCGAATTCTTAACCACTAAGCTATCACCGCTTTTACTATATTAAGTACTACGTGTTAAATGTATAACTAAGACGGTAACAGGATATAATTCACAAGGACGCCGCTTTGATATCAACATGGAGCTTCCGAATTTAGTTATTTCTGCTTCACTGATGTGAAAGTATATTGCTTACAGAGAAGTAATATACTGTTTTTAACCTAAATGAGGAAATTAGTTTGATCACTCAGATGTAAATGTATGTTTGCATGTGTTTGTATGTTTTATGTTTGTGTGTTTCTACTTTATAGACTTTTAACTTTGTTCAGAATGCTCCGGAATAGGAAAAAAAGAAGTTCTTGTGAGTTTCTCGCCGCTTCTTCTTCCAAGATCACTCACGTAGGGATTTGTTGAAGCGTTTGCATAGTTTGGCTTTCAAAAAGTGTTTGTACAACTTTAATTATTATTTTATTTTATTTCATAGGTTTTGGTACCAAACTTATATCGCTCGGAGACAATGTTCATTAGTTGGTGCGTTGCAACGCCAACGCGCCGGGTACAGCTAGTAATGCATAAGTTAGTCCTCTTTCAAGTGTCAGACGATAATCGACACTAGTTTCTGCGCGAGGATTCGCCCGCGTTGTACATACGTTGATAAAAAGTAACGTTATTTCAGAATATACATAATTTATTTCTGCGAAATTTCATTAATATCCATTAGGTTTTATCTGAAAGAGGAACAAACATCCATTAACAAACTTTGTTAATATTAGTCGGCTTTAACAGTGATAAATAAAATAAACACATCAAAGACACACACATACATATGTTGTTGATAGCGTTTTTTTATGAAAGGTGAATGTATGTATTTTTCTTTGAATAAAATGAATAAATGTTTTTTATCAACGTTATTTATTTTTGTTTTATGATTATATGCTTACAAAAAATTTGTTTACTATAAAGTTTTGTTTTTAAAAAATGTCCTAAATCTGATGATTCCAGCCAAGGTCACCCAGGTCAAACTTTTCTGTGACGAGCAGGTGTTCTGTGCGTCTGGGTGTAAATATCTGTTTAAGTGTGTATGTATTTAATAACATATATGTATGTTTATCAGTTGTCTGATCACCGTGGTCGTGTGCGAGTTGTCCAAAAATATTAATTAATTAATTTTTTTATTTTTAGCGCATGAAGTTTCGACAATCTAGCGTTATTTTCGCTGCTTTTTTTTTAATATATTAAAGTTTTTTACCAAACACTAGATGTTGCATATTTATACCACCTGCCACAAACTGTCACCTACAGCATGGGTTGACTGGTAGGGAATGAATAGGCATTAAGTTCATCCCTTGTAAAAAAAGTTTAAGGTTTTCACATAAATAAATAAATAGATAAGAAGTTTAAACAATCTAGCATTATTTTTGCTATTTTTATACTTTTAATAGTTTTAATTTTTTTATGTAACACTAGGGAGGGAGACGTTAATGCTACTCCTTTGATAGATAATTCAGTTAGTGAGCTCATACTGCAACAAACTCTCTCATAACTCGGCTTGTATCGGTGATCGGAGGTTACGAGGAAGGAGGAAGGGTGACGGCTAGGCAATATGTTTTGCGTCTGTGCTTCGGAGAGTACGTAAAGGTCTTTGATATTTATGCTCATGCTCATGCTTATTATGCATATGCACACATGTATAAATAGGATATAAGTGTTTTAGAACTTGTTTTAGAGCCAAACTGTATAACTACATAGTAATTTTTACGGCACTGGCAGCCTACGATCGGCAGAATTCGAAATTTGATTTTTTTTTTGTATTCTTTTCTCATTACGAATTTACTCTGACTCGCAAAATGTCAATGTACATACATTGTTGCGCCTAAATAGATTTTTCAATAACCGTGTAATATATATTCTTTCCAAAAAAACCCAAAGACCACGTTCCTGCGCCAACAGTAATTAACTATTCCTACAGGTACGGGTAGAAGCACAGATACTAACTACCCAAATGGTTATTGATTTAGTTATTACAGGTATGGTATTTAATAATATTTTTTTAGACAGCGGTAGTTTGAGCAAAGCCGGCTTTAAATCGGGCACACGGCGCCGCGGCCAGCAGCTAGCGAGCAATATAGCTGCCTCACAAAGCTGTCGTTGTTTTATTGTACCGAGTTATCGACGTCTCCCTCTGTCCGCTGGGACGAGAGCGAGAGGGTGCGATAGATCTTTGCCGACACCCCTGTTATCTGATTGCGGACGCCATGATCCGTTTATGTCACGTCCGTCAACCTGGGTACTGCAGTTTCCACTGCTACTTGTTATCTTATTGAATGTCAATTGGCCTGGGAACTGGCTTCAACATGGCCCACTACTGAGCATGAGTTTTTCCTCATACTGAGGAGGCCAAAAGCATACTACGTATGGGCAAACAATATTGTTAAATTATTAATTTAATAAATTAACTAATCGATATCACATAATATGTGAGATTCATAAAAGGATCTAATCCTTACTATTATTATAACGTTACTCTGTCTGTTTGTTATCTTTTCACACCTAAATTACTAAACCGATTTTGATGAAAATTGGTAAAGAGGTAGAATGGAACTTGACGAAAAACATAGGCTTTTTTTTATCGCGAAAACAGTCTTGAAGAGGTTGCAATGGCGGATGAAAGTTTATATAGAACATCGTTATTAGGAACACCGATAGCTGTATCTTTGGATTTGGTTTTATATAATTAATAACAAAAAATAAATATTTATTTGAAAGTAACAGAAGTCAAGCTGACTTATCCTTGACAAACATTCGCTTCTACAAGTATCTATAACATTGAAATACATAAAAAATTTAAAACTGTTCAAAATATTTGAACAAAATCAATGTTCCATCAACAACATAGACGCCAGGTGTGGGATTCGAACCCACGCTTCCAGGATCGTAGTCCTGACGCCTTAGACCGCTCGGCCAACCTGACTTGCTACAGAGTACGAATACTGCCTACTCAATTGGATTCTGCACATGCGCAGTATGTTCCAGACCAATATCTGATATTAAACTTGCGGTACGGACGCTGTATTAAGGAGCCCAAGAATAAAATAATACAATAGTTATAGTTAGTTACAAATAGTACCACAATTGGACGTAGTTAGGCGATAAAGATCGAATCAGCTCAGGTCTCCCCTCAACTGTCACAGGCTATTGATATGTTTTGATGTCATTTAATTTTGTGTTCTTGAATGTATAATTAAACTAATTTTTTCCCGCGACTGCGTCTACATGGTACACAACCCGTTCATCATATTATAATCTTAATATAGTATGCTATTTTTTCCTAGATATCTATATAATATAGCTCATGTCACTCAGTGATAATGTTTTATTCTAATGGTGAAAGATTTTTTGAAATTGAATCAGTACTTTTTGAATTTATTCATTACAAACATACAAAAATACATTTCTTATTAGTATGGATAATGAAAAAAATATATTTCAACCTTCATAAGTCTTTTTAACCTACAATAGCCTACATTAGTACAAGTAGCCTATTTTTTTTATCAAGATTTCTTTTACCCCTAAACCAAATTTTTTCAAAATCGGCTCAGTAGTTAAGGATTGGAAAGGGATGCAATCTTTTCAGAAAGTAACTTTCGTATTTATAATGTTGGTAAGGATTAGTACTACGACTTTCACTTATAATGAGATATTCGGTGGGTAATTTAAGTCTGCCAATCCGTATTGGAGCAGCGTGGTGGAATATGCCCTAGGCCTCCACAGTATTAGGAGAGACCCGTGCTCAGTAGTGGGCCATTGACGGGTTGTAACTACTCGAAGCCAGTACACAGAAAAAATAAATTCCAGTTTAGAATCTCCTCCTGTTTTTATGTCGAATAAAATTATACCTACAACGTCGTTTAAGTTTAGAACACGTTCGATCGATCGGAATTTGGTATTCACGTATATGAATTTTTTTAACAATTACCCACCAGTTTTAACCTTAGAAAATATTTGTAATCCTTAACTATTTCATGTTTAATAAATACTTAATTACTTTATCAGCTTGTATTTAAATTGCAGTGTCTTTTGAATATTGGAATGTTAGTATATTCGTGTATTTATTTGTTAAGTGTTCAGATAAAATCTTGAATTAGACCCACTTCCTCTTACACTACGCAGCTGAAATTTTCAAAACCATCCGTTGGCCGACTATGCATTGTTATGATAAACATGACCTGCTACTACATTTAGGATTGGCTCCAGACAAGATAATTCCTCAACAGTTAACAATACAATTATGAAATATTATATTATTTTATTTTTAATATTTCTAAATAAATATTTTTAATAAATCTTGTTTTAATAATGGCGGATTAAATATGTTTTCCTTTCTTATAGTAAAGATGCGGAACTTCGTTGGATTAATCTCTTTTAAGAGATGAATTTCAGAATGACACGCAAATGCTTCAATAAAAATCCACTATCCCAAGTCGTCCCAAGCCACTGGATGATGCTTTTAAATTGCGGAACCAATTAAGTCAATCGATTCGATCTGTCGTTCACATGAACTCATATTCCTTCCAGGTACGCTTTAATAAAGATGCAGTTGCCTAAACTGCGACAAACCACAAAGTGACCGGTGAAAGGCTTATGGTAACCTTCCAGGTGAAGTAAGATAACTTCTAGAAGCTAGATAGATCGAGTCGATGACTGACGGTGACCATCGTGGAGTCTGCATCCTTTCATCACCATCAGCCTTTACGCCTTACGATTTCTAAGCCTACTAAATTCAGTAGATGTCCGCTGTTCTCTTCAGGTCCTCAGTCCACCTGTTTGTCGCCCTGAGCTATTTGTATCGAGACGTGGTCTCCATTTGAAGACCTTTGTTCCTGACTTAATTGCTTTTTACGAATTTCTCCAAGAGCGACTGTTTGCTACAGATTTTAAGGAATTTTTCCGTTCTATAAAATAACCTGTACCAATATTTATAAAAGCTTACGTTTCCGGTCATCGTTCATTTACTAATGCTGTTGCACGTTCTGCAACTTAAATAATTCGGCGTACGTACAACAGATGGCGTTGATATGTGAAATGAAATGTATTTATATAGTCTTAGGAGCCAAAGGCTTACTTAACGAAAGTCAAGATTTAACAATAAAAAGTCCCTCCATCAGCTATGAAATTAATAACAAAATTATATATTAAAAACAAAATCTATGATAAGGTAAATCCAAGGCATATATGTTAAATCTATGTGCAGCAATCACATACAGTATGACGACGGAAACCTATCACGCGGCAGTCAACAGCCGTACGCCCTAATTATTACTTACTAATACTGCGAATTAATGGTACCCGCCGTCGCGACGAATAGGAGGGCCTATCGCTGGCCTGCCTTTAATCGCATTTTACGGAATCGCACCTTTAGGTACTGGAGTACCGTACACACGGTAACCGAGTTACTGAAACTCTGCTAACATGACATGGAATGAAGGCCAAATAATTTCAAATTTTGACATTCGATTAAATTAGCGTAGTCAAGATACTGATGGCATTGCCGGTAAACGTCCTTCGCCTGGATCCCGGAATCTACCGTTTCTTTTCCAGGTTAGATCATAATGTTGCTAGGGTGTGCTGTTTTTTGTTACAAAAGGTTGGTGTGTTGTTACAAAAGGTCGTATCTGTTTTGACGAGCTACTTCCACACCATGTTTTTGTCCATCTCAAACTCAAAGCGTTGCTTTGTTAACAGTTTTTTATAATCTCTTTTATAGTCTCAAAACGGGTAGGAGATAATCCAGGCCTTATAAGAAAACAAAGCATAATAACAGATAGTAGCTAGATTCTCGTGAGCTCTTTGCTCTGTACATTTACAGTTGAATCAGATGCCATTAATTACAATAATAAACACTTAAACACTTATACACCCGCTTCAGGATACCGTGTGTCGCAGTTAGTACAGACAATATAAGAGTAAACAGCAATATCCCGTCAACAACTTTTCGACTGTCATACATACATATACATATATGTATGTGGCTGTGCTTGCTAGCCTGGGAACGAGCCTGGGGCATAATTAGGGTTACACTGTCCAGACTTTGTCTTTAAAACTTTACTGAACAACATTTTATCGTGTCTGTCGTAATAATAATGGGCTCTCACAGAAATTCTCTGACATTTTTAAGTCATGGATGTATTTATGTGAATTTTAAATATCCGTATGTTTCATGTGTTCTTGTACTTAGTTACCGTGTTTGAGACACCCGCAAGTCCACTTAAAACGTAGCGACGTGCTATTTTGATGGCGACTATCACACCTTGTCTACACCAGGGGTCGGCAACCCGCTGCCCTCGAGCCGCATACTGCCCGTTTGCAATTACAATGGGGTCTCATTTACACGACGAAACTTGGCGTTTCTAGTGTTATATCCAAAGCCACTCGTGAATTGTGCACCCGCACCAACACACTTATAATATCTATGGCTTTCATAAGAAAAGGTTGCCGACCCGTGGTCAACGCCTACGTCATTACGTAGTTTATACCACAGAATGTGAATGAGACAGCACTATTGCAGACTTTTCCCGAAAGTCTGTTGACCTTGTTGCCTTGTCGGTGACACTTCCCAGTGAAGCGAGCCCCGCCTTCGATTCCGACTGGGGTATTTAAGTGACAGAGCTGTTTGTTTTCGAGTATAATATCACTTTTGTGGTGTACGTTAACACACTCATACCGTGTACCAGGAACAAGGTATCAGTGTGTTAACGTCTGCAAGATAAAGTAAACATTATGTAATGTTCATTCTCTATTCTTGTGTTGATCCAAAGATAGACAGATGTAACAGCTAGAGCCACAATTCCATGAAATGAAATGCATTTATTTCGTCTTAGGAATCAAAAGCTCACACGAACATGGTTTCAGATACACATTTATTTTATATTTTGCCTTAGAATACATACCCCAGTCCAATGCTGGCCGACCAAGGTGTCGTAAAAGGGTTAAGAAGTCAGCTGCTCGGTGCTTTGCGAGGATTAATATGTTTTTGTGAATCCCGTCAGGCTGGCTACCACCCTCTTGATTGAATCAGCCACCAAACGATTCGTCGTGTTCCGGGGTCTTGAGGTCTTCTTGGGGTCTTGAGAGCCAGTTCTTCTCTATTTTCCTTGTCTTTCATCCATCTTCCTCCCCATACTTCTCCTGTCATCCGTCCTGAAGTGATTGTTGATGTATTTGATGTCAGTTGCTGTACCGCTTCCCTTGTTTCTTACCACAAAAAAAATTGAGGTGTTAAAAGAATTTTTCGTTATATCTAACCCACTGATGCCGAGGTATAGATATTAATTTGTTGTTATTAACATAATTTGTTTGGCAAACCCACATACCAATAAATGTCTACCTACAATAGACAAAATATGGTTTCCTTTTGCAATTCTTACTAACACCATGAATAGAAGCTTTCTGTTTGTCTGTCTCTTAGGTTTTCACGCCTAAAGTACCGAATCATTTTCGATGTAAATTGCTACAGAGATAGACGAGAGCTTATGAAATAACTACGGCTACTTGTAATTACGTAAAAAGATATAGAAGGAGTTGAAATAGAGTATGAAATATTTGTTTACTTCACTTATACACGTACTTGCGCTCTTTATAAAAATATTTACATTTGTCGCAGCATTTTTTAAATTTGGGACAATGAAAACTGTTTTACGCGGACATAGTCGCAGTTAAAAGCTAGTTAACAATATATATGAATTAATAATTAATGGTAATTAAATTTTAATGTACATACGTTTGGGTGAGATTGTGGGTGCACTGACATTCTTTGAGAATCACTGTCTACAAAGAGTGGGTTGTATGTTTACACAATCGTTAAGATTCCGTTACTTATTGTGTACTAGCTGTACCGACATGCATTGTTTTTTATTAGCAGTAGACCAAAGATTCCATACAAACTTTCATCCCGTATACCAAGAGAACCCAGATATAATTAGGGATGAAATGTATCCTAAATGCTAAGATTTCTCGAGTTTTAAAGTCATTATAAATTAACACTAGACACAGTAAGAGGTATTTTAGTAAAAACTTGCACCCACTTTTCCATCCTTTATAGGAAGAAATTAAAGAAACGCTGAATTTATACTGAATGTATTATGTAAAGGATTTGTAAATTTTTAATTCAAGATGAACATATACAGATATCACCCAGAACATTTCAAAATATTCACTATATTTCGCCGTTTTTTTCTTTTCATAACAAAATATCAACAAATTAAAAAAACGCCAGAAAAAAAATTTCTTTGTTTCTTATCAATTGCGTGTAAACAAAGGTTCATGGATATTTTTGATGATTAAGAACTTCTAAACAAATTTTCATCTTTACTTGAAACCTCCTCCAAGCTTTTAAATTTTGATAAATCGATCGAACGATAAAATATTGTCTATACTCGGTGCAAATTCGATCTGGAATGTTTAATAACAAACCGTTGCCTAGCAACCTGTGACTAACAGGAGAATTGAACTTTTTGTTGTTTTATCAGTTATTAACTCTTTTGTATGATTACATGTCTCGAATCAAAATGTTTGCAACTTTTTTTTAATTCCTCGAATTCAATTGTAAATTGTCATCAGTTTGTGTTAACTTGCTCATAGCATGATGGTTGTGTTGATTCTAATTGATCAACCAAGTTAAGTAACAGCGAAGGACATTGTAGGGGGAAGGGTGACTGCCAGAGCCAAAAAAAATATCCTTCTGTGCCTTGGAGGGCACATAAAACCGTCCTGATAACATATTGCATAGCATTCGATAAGTTGTCAGAGTCCTTCAGGCATAATAGCTTTCGACACTTGGGTTGGCCAATAACCCTTTCACCAATCCGTATTGGAGTATATGCTCTAGCCTCCTCAGTTTTGCGGAGAGGGCTGGGCTCAGTATTAAGCAATTGATGGGTAGAAGCCTGAGTTTGGAGTATGGGTGACTGCTCAGCTCGAGTTGATGTAATCTAGATGATGTCAGCTTACAAAATGCATTTCATCAGTACTCATAAAATTAATTTAAATTTTACATCCTAGTGTGGAGTTAATAGGCCTGGGCAATGGTACTGCGTGTCGAGAGACTGAACAATGGTTGCGGAATCACGGGATATCCGAAAAGGTTCCTGTTATCATAGTCCCTGAACAAGGAGCCTCTATATATTCTATCAGCAAAGAGGCTCAGAAGGTATGGTATACAAGGTGTTTTAAATCGCACTTTCAAAAAGAACCTTAATATTAATTATTAATTAAAATAATGTCCAAAAACATCGTATGACACGCGTGTGCATTGATACATAATGAATTTTCTAAATGTGCTCGTTTGTAGCCTCACACTGATAATATAGTTTTATATTTCAGACAAAGAATGTTAGTGTGTGTGTACGTGCGTCCATATGTGTATGTGTGTAATTAAGATTGATTAATTAATTAACAAACAAGTAATTTATTATAATTAAAAGTAGGTAAAAACTAATACCTTCTTTCATTGATGATCTCAACCCATCACGGCCCACTATTGAGCACGGGTCTCTTCTCTGAATGAGAAGGTTAAGGCCATAGTCCACC
>DWJZ01006943.1:0-12551 GCA_018249125.1 Asbolis capucinus
GTTGGATCCGTCATGAACTGACAGCGGAGCAGAAGCGGGCTCGCATTTTAATGCTGTTTATGACATTGTCACAGGAGGTGAAACGTGGATTTATTGTTTTGAACCAGACAAAACAGCAATCTTGTGAATGGGTGTTTGAAAATGAGAACAGGACAACAAAAGTGAGGCAGGCGAGAAACGTTGGTAAAAAAATGATCGCGTTTTTCTTCTCAGCCGCGGGTCCTATCTTCACAATTCCACTTGAAGATCAAAAGAGTGTTAACGCCGAGTGATAGTCTACCATTTGTTTACCCAGGGTGTTACAAAAAGTTCGCGAAAGACACCGAAAAAGCCGCGTTCTCCTACATCATGACAACGCTTTTCACACACGGCCAACAAAACAAAGTCATTTTTAGTTTCCGAAAATGTACAACTCGTTACCCATCCTGCACTTAGCCACGACCTAGCACCTTGTGTTTTCCCCAAAATCAAAGATTTGATGAGAGGTTTCACTTTTACTAACTCCGAAGAGGCAGTGATAGCGTTCAATCAGCACGTAGATAACAGGCCTTCAGATCTGTGGCCCTCTTGTTTTAAAAAATATTTCGATCGCATGAAAAAATGTTTAAAATGCAAAGGAGAGTATTTTGAAAAGCAATAAACATAATATTTCGGTTATTAGGTTAGGTTATTAGATATAATATTAGGTTAACATGTTGTTTTTTAAGTTATGCAAATTTTTGTGTGACCTATCTATATCGAAAAAAAAATGTAAAAACCATCTTTAGTTTTGACACAAAATGGTCTACTATTTCTATGAATGAGTACTTGATTCATTTATGAATAGTTTTATACATAGACTATAAATAATCGGAACAGTATGAGAATTTCGTAAAATTGAATTAATTGTTTATTAGATACCAAGGTTTCATAGAAACATACCGTGACCCAAGCGGCCAACGGGGGGAGTTTGAAGGATTCGTGGCAATGGTCAACAAGGAAATGTCCAAGAAGTTTGGTGACCTGGTGGATGGAGCAGAGAGGTTCATCAAGCTGCTGCCGTGGGGAGAACAGTTGGAGAAAGACACCTTCCTCAGACCAGACTTCACCAGCCTTGATGTATTGACCTTCTCCGGTAGTGGCATTCCAGCCGGGATTAATATTCCCAATTGTAAGTTGTATGATATTAGAATTTGTATTTTTTTATTTGTAATTGCTGAAAACCTTACTGTTTTCTGAGAAATTGTGTGATAAATCATTTTTCGCCAGATCTATTCAAATTTGAAACGTTTATTTAGTCTGACCACCACAGAACCAATAATAGCTCACTAATTAGTTCGAAATATAAATTAATAAAATATGTGGCATTATAAAACTAATAACATAAAATTTCAGTGAACGTTTCTAAGATAATATGTAACATCTCTATACAATATATCTTAATTATCATAGGTTATACTGGAATAACCAGGGCCGGGAAAAAAAGGTAAAAGAAAAAAAACCCCAGTACTCTTCCCAGCATTGTACCCAATGACATGCCTTAAAAATGAACCTACTTGTAGATGGTAACCCATAAAATTTGTGTCTATCCAGATGATGAGATCCGTCAGAACGAAGGCTTCAAGAACGTATCACTTGGCAACGTGATACCAGCTGCCTACAAGGAGTCAGTCATTCCATTCCTGTCCGAGAGCGACAAACAGCTGTTGGAGAAGTACAGAGTTGCTGCCTTTGAGGTAACATAGACAGCATCAACCCATTATTGTCCCACTAATGAGTTAAATCTCTTCTCATTAGTCAGACCTAAAGTGGACATACATATATGTACCAATGCGGATTGATGCAGATCTCGAAAAGCCTCCGACATGGTTTTATTGTAACTTAACCAGAATAATGCGTGCCCTCCGATATAAAAAAACTGTATTTATTTATTTAGGATAATCAACAAGACTATTTTGCTTAAAATCTAATGTTCTAAAGAGTAATTTAATTTGAATATAAAAGAATCAATTAGTTTTACTATTGGAGGATGAATTTAATTAAATTCACGGCTCATGATAATTGGAAGATTTGGACATTAAGGGCGAAACGGAAGTACCGAAGAAGTCTAAATTATATTTTTTTGCCAAAGAATTGAATATCTATAATGTACTGTACAGGTGCAAGTTGGTTTACATGAGTTGCTGGGCCACGGCAGCGGGAAGCTATTACGACAGAACGCTGACTCCACTTTTAACTTTGACAAGGAAAACGTCAAAAATCCATTAACAGGTTAGACTATAAAATATGCCATCGAAAAAACCAAGTCTCACAACTCGGTTTTTCTATTGTAGAAAGTTGTAAAATGCATTGATTCAATAGATTGACTTAGCTATTGCCTAAAAACAATTTGTATCTCAGGAGTAATATGTATTATTTAAAAGAATTAGATTATTCAGTGCATAATAAGCAATTTTTTTTCTAATTAGCAAGAACAAATACACAGATAAAATAAAAAATATTTGATGTATTCAATACATACCTTAATAATTAAAAAATAAGTATTTTTTCAAATATCTTTCATTCATTATAATTACTTTAACAGTTCTGTGGTTGTAAGCCCTTAGCTAATACAAGGTCCGAGGTTTATAACTGGTCGGGCACATGTGTGACAGATGAGTGTCTATTCTTGGGTGTGTTATTCACATTTTTCCCTTGGCACTAAGAATTCTAGTCTTTAAGTTTATTTATTTATTTGTTGCAGGTGAAAAGATAGAATCATGGTACACGGAAGGTGAAACATACGACAGTAAGTTCACCACTTTGGGCTCAGCCTTCGAGGAGTGTCGCGCCGAGGCCGTGGGACTGTACCTTTCGCTCGAGCCACAGATTGTTAAGTGAGGGTTTGTTATATATGACTGCTACGCTACGTACGGACGGACATCCGTCTGTTCTTAAAGAAAATAATATAAGGTTCCGAATTTTATACAAATCCCTGGGAATGTTATATTTAGCTTCGTTCTTCGAAAGAAGATCTACACATCCTTAACGCATTGTCAGATTCAAAAATACACATACATATACATCTCTATGCGTATATATGTATATATCTCGTTGGACAACTCACACACGGCCGTCTGACCCCAAACTAAGCTTTAGCTTGTACTGTGGTGATCAGGCGATAGACTTACATATATATTTTTAAATACATACTTATATAAATATTTACACCCAGACACACATATACCTAATTTCGCTCCAGAATATTCGGTTACGAAGGACAAGAAGCTTCCGACGTGACGTATGTGAACTGGCTCAGCTTGTTGTGGAACGGCGCAGCCAAGGCCACCGAGATGTACCAGCCCTCCACCAAGACTTGGCTACAGGTAACAGATTCACAGAGTGATCAACAATCACTAAAAACGAATTTCAGGATTAATCTGTCAGGGTAAAAGGGGTGTTTCCTTTATTATCAGTTTCAAAACCTTTTTAATTCACCTTCCTTTTAAGTTTTCTACAGTCACAAAATTTTACATGTTTATTGTGAAACTTATTTCATTCAAACTATTTGCAGGCATTCAAAAAATTCCCTTATGAATGAAAATTCCAAGGACATGTATTTATCAAAAATCCCTCTGGATGAGGAATGTAATTTAAAAAAAAAAAGATAGTAACGTAATGATTGAACGCCCTCTCTATAATGATTTATCTATTTCTAATAAGTATATGTATTGTGAAGGCGCACGCTCGAGCCAGGTTCGTGCTGATGAGACTGCTACAAGAGGAGGGTCTGCTCACCGTCACCGAGGTGGAGCCCGGCAAGAACCTGCTGCTACAGCTGCAGCGGGACAAACTGCACACCGACGGGAAGAGAGTTATAGGTTAACTACATTTTAATTTCATTGTCCAAATCTGGGTTCCCGGTAAATTTTTTTCACATGATGACTATCAAAGAAATTTTCGTGAGGTTCATTAGGATGAGACGTGAAACTTTTTATATAAAAAAAAATGTCGCTTTTAGTAGCTAACACACATAGCAAGTAAACAGCATCCACGGGACCATTGGAAATATTATGGTACCGAGCAATTTTTAGGAGAATGTGACCGTCTAATTACAGTCACAATTTATTTCATGTACGAATTCAATACACTTATGAACGTAATTTTTTTTTTGAATCTACCATCTTCACTTTGGGAAATGTGTCGTTATGAAGGGGAGAAGAAATGGCAAAAGAAACTCCTCTAGGCAAGAGTATCTTCACCTTCTCATCTATCAGTTTGTTATTGATTTAACTGCTTTAGTGACGTGTGTTAGTAATCTCTTATTAGCAATAGTCGTTATACTCTGCTAAGTCATGTTACCGCGCGATTCATACATTTGTATATCCAGATTTTACGATAAGACTGGCTAACAACAGCATTAGTCCAGTTAATTGTTTCTGTACTTTAATTATATCTGTGAAATGTGAAATTACATCACATGTCGTGATTAGTATTGATAGGTAATTAAAAACGCGACTTTTTATTGTCTATCAAAATTTAATTTCATTAAAATTTAAATATGTCATGTTTGATTATGTGAATTTTAAATTAATTTAATGCCGGAATGGCATTCTCTACCGGTCACTTGAATGTTATTAAAACATGTATGTGGTATTATTTAAATGGTGAATTTACTCACACCACTAGACGATTTCTATAAACCTAGTTTATAACAGTATTATTGTATAATAATAATGTTATCGTATAAATATTACTGAATAATTATTTAATACGCATCGTCTGTGTCAGGTGATTTCCTGGTGAAACTTCAAACGATAAAGGCGACGGGCGACGTGGCAGCGGGCGAGCAGCTGTTCCAGCGGTACGGCGCCGTGGAAGGCGACTGGGGGGCGTGGCGCGACATCGTGCTGCTGCACAAACAGCCCCGGAACATATTTGTACAGCCTAACACCGCACATAAGGGTACGAGATTTTTTAGGGTTCCAAAGAATGCCAACAATCCTTTATTTATAAACACTTTATTGTTTGTACACCACAAACGATAAACACTTTTAAAGAAAACAAAACAATTCGAGGCCTTAACGCTTTAAATCGACTTCTATCATGATACGTAAGGCTAATCTGATTTGATTACGATTTCATTGATGTATTATGCTAAGTTTAGATTAACGTGTAACTTTTGTACACATGCTATCAGATTACAAAATCCCTTCTACCAACCTTAGATATACCGAAGAGAAGAGCAGGTGACGCGTATAAAATAAGCGTGATATTTGTGTCTCAGGTGGTGAGGTGGAACTGAAACGGTACCCAGCAAGTGCAGAGGGTATGATACAGTCATGGGTGGAGCGCTTCCCCGACACGAAGATCGACGACACGCTCGAGCAGCTCGCTGAAGCCGACCGACAGTACTTTGAAGAACTACAACCTCTCGCTGCGTGAATACTGCCCTTTTATACACCGATAACTATCGTTATTTTGAATTTTTATCTTATAAATAAACATTTTTAAACTTTTCTCTGATTTTATTTAAAGTTCACACAATTATACCCTGGAACTTAACCTGTGTCCTGTGTCGCCGGTGGCATGGGCAACAAATAAGACCTATAAGTCAAAAACAAATATTCATCTGTCACCTAAATGCGCATCTCAGAATGGAGGCAGGAACTATCCGTTGAATACCATTGTATGTTTACATACACTATGAGGGTATTTTTATTAATTAAAGATTGTTTCATTTAGTTTCGGTCAAAAAAAAGCTTCAAAAAACTGAAATGTATTCGCGTATCGTCCTTTGGCTACTTCGCGACTAAGTCGTAGTTGCTAGCTCATTCGCTTGTACAATAAGTGATACATGTTTTTACTTTGATATATATCAGAGTATTCTACACTGGATAGCAAACACAGAGTACAGGACAGGACTTTTCAAAGATATATCAGTATATAGTGCCTTAAAACACATGAAAGGAATTTTAAATATGTGTATGTAATCGCTAACTTCTGACTTGGGCCAAAATTAAAGGACCTATTTCATTGGGCACTACAAAGAATTGCCATAACTCGAGACAATTCACAAACAGGGGGGGTACCACAAAACAAGGGGTACTCGTTGATCCAACAATCGGTACATTCATTGTATATTTATTTGTGTAGAGCTATAAACTTTATTAACGAGGGTATCCAGATCTCTTAAATCGATTTGAGCTGTTTATTCTATGGGGCGATGAGAAATGAAAATCGATTTCAACTATATAATTTATTCACATTCAATACAAAACATGTGTGATAGTAATTTTAATATTAGTCATAACAATCACAGTTAACCTCTCAAATACTTTGGCTATAACCATGACCAAGAAGAAAAATATTAATAATCACCACACAGTAATAAATAGTCTCAATTCTAAAAATTAAATTAATAAATAAGACTCGAATGATAAATACAAAATGTCAAAATTATTGCTTAAGACACCACTCGGACAGGCCTAGCTCTGACGCTACACTGTTACCATCCACAAATATCTTAACATTGCATAATAATATAATTCAGTATAATACTTAATGGAGACATGACTGCATATGAAAATTAAATTATAATGAAAACCAATCTACAGTTAAAATAGACGACCTACGTCCTGTAAGTGGTTCTATAACGTTCATCTATATATATTATGTTTTATTCTAAGAAAACCTTCAACTAAGCACCATTCTATTCGATAACTGTTGCGATTTGACTTAGCATTCAATACTATGCGATTATCATAAATCATTAACTTAAAATTGACTTAGGGTAGCATATAAAATTGTAAATTAATACGAGCTAAATTAAAATTAACATACTGAGTAAAACATATTTGTGCAAACACACTAAACTCGTGTCATTTTATTTTTTTTCAATAAAATGGACTATATCAAATCCAGTCGTCAACGTTATGTAAAGGCACATAAGATTCAATTCACAATAAACTCTTTAACAAAAGAAGTATTTCGCAAAATATTATATTTAAATTTAATTCTCCGTTGTAAATAGTTTTAACAAATATGTGACAGTGTTCATCGTTACTACAAACTATGTAAATACCGCAGCAGATACAGAAATTCATCATTTTGTCATGTTTTAAGAGATTAGAAGAAAAATTGTCTTTGCATGTGTTCATAGTACACATGCAACCATCCTACGCCTACGTGAAATATTTGACACTATCAGGCCTAATTAATTTCAATTTTATATTAAGAAATATCTATTTGTCACTAGGATATTCTAACACGAGAATCTATTTAAAATTTAGACGAAATTAAATCTTTTTCCTGTTTTCAGCAATAGAAATTTATGCATGCATGTTTCTCTATGGGCCTAAAATTTAGAATACATCCTCACCTCACCTTAAATAAATATTCGAGTGTTCTATCAAAAATGCTTCAGATAATCACAAGTTTTAAGTAGTAGATATCGACTTCAGTAGCGCCTCTCAGTCAGCTTTCTCAGAGCATTCTGTACCGTCGCCTTCGCCTTTAGGTGTGACAGTGGATCTGAAATCATTTTTTATTTTCCATATTACCCTTAATGACTTCACATATTTGGACGCGCATTTTCTAATAATGAACTAGGATGAATAATTTTATTTACACATTTCAAGAAATGACGAAAGATTATATAGTTAATTTTACAGAAGATTCATTTTTAAATGTGCCTATCAACGTGTAAAGTAAATTCTACAACATTTTAAGGTTTATTTACTGTATAGTTTTAATATGTACCTCTATGTATAAAAAACTAAAAAAAGCATTAGTGTTATAAAAATATTTTCAAAGCGTGAAGCGTGCAAAGTGTAAATCTGAACTTCGGGAAAGTTATTTATTATTATTTACGGTTACATTAAAAACATACACACCTCGGCAGTAGGTCCTTTTCGGGATCTGGTTTCCTGGTCACGCTGATGGATATCTTTCGTTGTCTTATTTTGTCCAATATGTTTTCTGGACTAGGTTCCTTTTCACCTTTCAAAATGATAGCAGAATTGAGAGTTCTCTTGGGTCTGTAAGTAGCGTAGCTTCCAGGCGTGTACAAAGAATTCGTTCTGTTATACTTAAGCGGTTCTCGGAGGTGACTTAAACTGTGATCTTCTGTTCCATCTGAACTGTCCAAAAGCGATTTCGTTCTTGAATATCTACTACTCCCATATGACAGAGGCTGGTCATAGTCTAAGTAACTTCTGCTACCAGAGTATTTTCTAAAGTCGTTTCGATCGAGAGACCGGTACGTGTCAATTTTATCATTAAGTACGTCGTATCGTAGGTTGTTTCGAGGCAAATCAGTTAATAGAGTCCTATGACGATCTGTAGAAGGAGATATGTCTGAGGCGACCGAGTATCCAGGGGATATATCATAAATGCCAGGAGACGTCGGAGACACATCAAACTTATTTTCGGTCGGTGGAGAATGTATTCTGGCCAGTGGGTCGTATTCCGTAGCACCAGGACCCACTAAATTACTTTTCCGGCGTTGTTTCTTTTCGTTGAATCTGGAATAAAAACTTTTCCGTCGTATTCTATCAACTATGTCTTCCTTTTCAGGTGTGGATTCGTGATTTCGTGAAGGGGAATATATAGAGTTTTCAGCTGAAATAAAAGGACTTTTGTCTAAATATTTTATTTCAGCACTATTTTCAGATCTGACATCTGAATTAGAATAGGTTGATCTACTTCTAGATCGGCTGCGGCTGTGTAAATCAACAATATCGTTTTTAACATTACCATCGGAAATAGTACCATTATTTTCGGAAGTATGTTTATTTTCAGTCTCCTTTTCTACACCAGAAGTGTTCATGATTTGTGGTTCTATCACAGGATTTGTAGGAACTATTTTTTTTACTCTTGGCAATCTGGAGAAATCTAATTTTAAGGAATTCCGTAAATTTTTTAATTCAACGTCTTTCGCTGGTTCAGGTTTTTCAACATAGTCTAATGAATTCAAAGAGGAATTGTCTGTTGTTGTTTTACCGTATTTATTTTTTCGTCCTAATCCATTTATCAACAACGAGGTTGGCCTTCTCGGTTTATCTTTTTCTTCGTCTATAAGCGATTTATTTAGAATGTCATTTTTGACGTTTACATTTTCATTCACCTCAACACTCTGGGATTTTTCTAGTGTTTTTGAAACTTTTTCCTTGGAGTCAAATTTCTTAAAAAGACCAAGTACTTTTGAGACAGTCGTTTTATTATTCGACATAGTCTGATTTTCTAGAGTAGCCACATCTGGTGTTGTGACAGCTCGCTTGATAAGATTGGCTTCGACCTGGGGAGCAGTGGTTACCGGTACAGATTGTTCTCTCTGGGTTCTGGTTAATTTTGTGGAATCTTTCCTACATTCACTTGATAAGTTACTTTGAGATGATTTTTCTGGTGAATTAGATTTCGATGATGCTAGCTTTTCTAGTTTATGGCCTATTGATTGTAAAACAGATTTCTTTTTGGTTACACAAGGCTTAGCACTGTCGTCAACACTTTTGTCTTTGACTTTCTTTGTGACTTTTTTCTTTTCAACGGGTTTCTTTGTTTCTTTAGATTCCTTTTCTTGAATGCTTCCTATGTCAGTCTTTGATTTTGAAGTTACTTTTTTTATTATTTTCTTCTTAATTGTTCCTTTGCTTTCACTTGGATCTGTTTCAGTTGATTTTGTCGTATCACCAATTTTGATTCCATTACTTTTGCTACTTTTAGTTTTACTATCTTCTTCGCTAATTTTATTATTTTCTTTAAGTACATGATTTCCAGCAGTCGTTTCATTAGCATTTTTTTTATCTGTTATACTTATAGCATCATTAGCTCCAGTATTGGATATTTGATATTTTTTCAAAGTAAGGCTGGATGAGCTATCAGAAATTTTCTTATTACAATCAGTTTTAGAGTATTCTTTTTCGTCTGATTCTGAAACAGTTGTTTTATTTCTTTTGGGCAAAGTTATACTAAAACTTACCTCAACTTCAGTTTTACTTTCCGGGACACTAAATTCTTCTTTTGTTAATTGAGCTTTAACTTCCTTTTTAATACTTCGGTTAACATATGTCTTCTCTGGTGAAGAGGTACTTGTGGGATAACTCTTTGGTCTTATTAATTTTGACTCTTTAAGCAACTTTCGTTCATCAGTTTCGTTATCTTTAGTTAACATTTTGTCCGTGTTTTTACCGTTTTCCTCAAACGGCTCTAGATTTTTTATAGGATAACTTTTAGGCCTAGTCATTTTCGATTCTCGATTTAGAGAATGTTCATCTAACTGAGATCCTTTGTTTGTGTCATGGACTTTTCCATATTGTTTTGAATTTACTTTTGAATCGGATATTGTAGTAGGGCTGTCTAAATTAGTTTCTTTAATATTATCTAATATAGGAAAAAATGGCGTGGTGGATCTACTGCGATCCTTCCCTATCAAGTTGCTTACAGGCGAGAGGCATTTGCGTAGGCAAGAACTATCATCTTTGAACAACGGTTGAACGTCTTTCCCTTCAGGGCTTTTTATACCGATAGAATCTAACGACTTATTTTTCTTTTCCCGGATTTCCTTCAGTATTTTTTGTGTCTCTAATTCCTTCTCCTTCTTATGCTTGGCATAAACACTTTCATCCGGAGGAGTATCAAAGAAATCCGATCGAAGAAATCTGGAAACGCGCCTCCTCGGTTGGTCATTTCCCAACCTCATGGAGTGTCGCCTGAAACCCAGCGCCGACGCGCCCCCGGTCGGCGAGCCGTACGCGGCAATGTAGCTCGGCTCTGAAAGAATGCTGCCGCTGTCAGATGAATATGACTCGTCTAACGAAAGAGTTCTCTCCGGCGTCAGATATTTACTGAGCAATGGACGGTCCGGAGTGGTGCGAATGCCGCCGACGCGAGATGTACTGAATTCTTTCGCGAGCGCTCCGATCTTAGTCGAACCGTCAACGTCGGATACGGTAGAGGGAGGAGAAGATTCCTTGACGGACGAGCGACGTCTTACCCGAGGAAGCGTGCAAAACTGCAGTGCCGACGAGTCCAAGGAGTCGTTGTTATCGTGGTCAACTGCCTCGGATTGGAGGTTCTCAGGAGTCTTTTCTCGGTTCTCATCTTCCTTAGCCTCCTCTTGTAAGATTGCAGCGGTCAGATCGAGCGAGCGTAGGGGCGCATCGGTCGGGGAAGTTTTTCCGGCGGAGAGACTGCGCGAGTAGGGCCGCTGAGCGGCAGGCGCGGGTGTGGCGTTCAGCGACAAAGTGCGGCGCAGCGATCGCGCGGCGGCAGGCGGCAGATGCGCGAGGAGCTGCCGCTGCAGACGCCGTGACAGCGCCGGCGTCAAGCCCGAAAGCGCCTGCATCTCCTTCTCCGAGAACTGTATCGCACTCAAATCCAGGTCGGACAGATCTAGCCCGCTCGGGACGTTCGGTTCCTCCGCGTTCGGTTCGGTGGTCGGTGGCTTGTTGTTCTTAGTGTTACCTGAAAAATCAATCGAAAAACACACGGTTTCGATCATGCACGACGCTCGTTCGGATGATATATTTACAGTGTCGTGGAGGATTAAGACGCAATTTCAGTCCGAGGGGCCGGGAGGCGACCCCTCGCATCGGTTGCTTTGGTAGAATGAGTTTCGTTGCGACGTCGCATCGTCGAGCCGCAGTTGTGCGGACGTCGACGCGGCGGGTTAGAAGTTAATTATTACACAGACTAAATACGAACTAATAAATTTAGGTCAAACGGAAAGCTTTAGAGGTGCAAACCAAAACACAAAATTATGCATTAAAATGTTGCCGATCGAAATAAAAAAACGTACCAGAATGCGAACTAAAATTATTGCGTCAGCGAAACAAGTCACATTATAAAGGCATCTCTATTCTGGTAAACGGCCGCAGCGCGCGATGCGCAACACAAAAACACATAAATGAGAAATAAACATAGTTTAGTACCTATTCCTGTGTGGCGTTTGTGGCGGTTTTGTGGTTGTCACCGGTGCCGCTGTGAAGTGAAGATTTGGTCGGAGCATGCAGTGTAACGCGCAACCCAACTGCAACCACACCAACACAACCTCACTACGCTGTCAGCCCGCACCCGCGTCGCCCCGCCCGCTCCCACCGCGGCTGTACGCTACTAGTGCGTGTGCGAGCGCTACCTATTCCCTACATGGATCGAGGCCGCGATCCATCCTCCAAACAAACTTATTAACTGTCCCTCTCGTAACGTCGCCCGTGTTTCGATTTTACTCAAAAATAATCATAACTTTTAACAAAACTCAAATGTGATCAGTCTACTTTGCACAAACAATACTTCATCGCCACAGGCTATGCGACGTACGAAATGCCTTTTCTGCACGGTTCATGCGATTCCGCGACTACAAAAATAAATAATAAATTTCATGATAATCGAGAACAGCGCAACATTTTCCTGCTAGTGTTAGCGGGTAGGAGAAAGTCAACACCTGCACAAATAATGCAACTTGAAATACTATCAACACTACGATGCAAAATAAAATCGGTAAGTAAAATTAATCAAAATGTTAATAATGAATTTTAGATAATACGGAACACTCAAATATATAATAGACTATCGAGAGATAGTATGTTGCGATAAAG
>DWJZ01006944.1:0-12550 GCA_018249125.1 Asbolis capucinus
TCCTATACCGGAGGGTAGTAAAATAAAAAGTCCCGCTCTCTTCTGGTGTTCCGCGTAGTGACAAGTCAGGTCGAATTACGTTACTACGTATTCCCTTCGATTCCGTTACCAAATTGAGTAAAATCAGCTCAAAAGTGCAAATAACATGTGCCCCTGTAGTGCGTGTGGTGTACGTTACAAGGACAATCAGCAAAATTATCGTATGAAGAATATCGGAAGATCGGAGATCGCACGCAAACCCACATCCATTGGCGGGAATAAGTGAACCAGGTATTCCTTTACTCTTTCTTTCTATATCCAACAGTCTCCGATATGGCTTTACGATTGCTATGTAATGACAACAACCGGAACTGACGGCTTTACATGCCCTCAGAAGCACGGAAGCGTTCATGAAGATTTTGCAACTAACGGTCAACTATCGTCTTACCGACCGCGGTCGCTGGCGCTTGACGTTTCCAATTGCTTACAATAGAAACAAGGCAGGCTATGAACGCGTCGAACCCTAAAACACACGTACATGTACTCTGTTTCTTCCTATTGTTTATTCCTGAAAAGTATTATTCCTAAAAAGCCTGTTAACCTAGACCAAGGTTGCTCAACTCCAGGACCGCGAGCCATAATGTGGCCTACGCACGTATGTTTTTAGAACTTTTTTATTACGCAAGTTCTGAGAGTAATTAACTAGGAATTACAAGGCCCCCAGTTGTCCTAGACTATCTAAATGTGTGCCAAGTTTCATATTAATCTGTTCGACGGTTAGCTCGTGAAGAAACCGCAAACATCCAAACACATAAACGTGCACATCATCCCATTGAAACCTACGACCGGGATAAAATCTATCTTGTGTTAATTTCCTAGACACGGTGTATCTGTCTGCCAATTTTCATCTTAATTCGTTCAACAGTGCATGTGAAGAAAACACATACATCCAAACATTTTCACAAACTTTTAATTGAAATTATTAGTACGAGAACAGCTCATATAACAGTATAAGAACTAAACCTTCTAGTGCAAGACACAAACAAGGAAACAATAGCCGTGACACAGAATGTGCTACGTCACGTGGCATTACGACACA
This sequence comes from Asbolis capucinus, assembly GCA_018249125.1. Lineage (NCBI taxonomy): Eukaryota > Metazoa > Arthropoda > Insecta > Lepidoptera > Hesperiidae > Asbolis > Asbolis capucinus. The sequence continues at coordinate 1,079 of DWJZ01006944.1, forward strand.
TCCAGCTGACGTCATGGATTACGAAGATTTACGACGGTTAATGACTTTGATATGCTACTTCCAAATAAATAAATATTGGACGATTCTGTAGCCTTGTAGTTCATTAGTCTTGATCCATGCAACGGGGTGGAAATATTTGTGCGACAAACATATATCGTGAGTACCCGTACTATAGCATAATTTTTCAACCAACGCATAATTTACCTCTTTTTAACAAATGGTAACAGCTGATACCTTAATCTAACAGTTATTTAAATTCACAATAAATCATGCCTCGACAGTTCCAGCCTAGTTAAATTAAATTAATAATAATTTTTTTGAGTTTTTAAATTTTATTATGAATTAAGAATTATTAAATTATAAACATTTCTTAACATTACATTTCATTTCATAAGAAATAAATAGAATAAAAATTCTTTGACCAAAATGAAAAGTGAATATTCCATTAAGAAAAGAATAGATATTTAAAAAATCTTTTATGTTAAATTAATAATAAAATTTCATTTATTATTAAATGTTTTCATTTATTTCTTCTTTCACTTAAATTTCTTTCATTTATTATTACACTTTTATGAATGCCAAAGAAGTATAACTTCTCGCGCGCGTACATAAGTACACGCAACCATTTTATGATTGTATTACAACGAATGGTAGACCAACTTAACCTTTCTATAACTCAATGTAAGAAAAAAACTTAATAAATATTACGAAAAATCTTTGATTCCCTTCTGTTTCGTTATACCAGTTTGCAGTATTTTTTTTCGTCTAGACCAGAATAGCTAAAAGAAAAATATTCTTCGCAGCTTCAAAGTTGGATAGATCTTCAGGAAACTTCTAGGAAATATAAGACTTAGTTTTACTGACGCTGGAAGTTATTCTAACTTAATATTTCATGGAATTCTTAAGTAGAGGTTGAACTAGATTAGTTTATTACCTTTGGAATAAAAAAACTAACTAAAATATCGTTTTTTTATAAACAAGTAATTAGCCAGTAAGGGCCCACTAAGTCTTCCCTCATAATTGAGGAGTTTCACATCACAGCACGATGCTTCGATGCGCAAATGCCGGAAGTTCTTTATGCCACAAGACCTTTAACAAGACTTAACAACTAAACTGCTTACAATTGACAGTCCACCAACGGGAACTATCAGGTTTACATGTCCTTCGAAGCACGGAAACGTTAAAAACGGGGTAAAGCGGTTTTCTTTTTCACTAATCAATATACCATATTGTTATCTTTGTGGTAATGATGTGTCACCCCATTGAAAATAGACAGCAACAAATTTTAATATTTTCGTACATTGCTTATTGTTGAGTAACAGAGGTGGTGTCACCCCAAAAAAGGTGACACCCGGAGCAGCTCGCCCCTGCCGCTACCCCCTTGTTACGCCGTTAAGTAAAACGTTTACTACACATAACAATTAATCTTGTGAAGATGTAAGGAATTAATAAATAATCAACGGCAAAACTTGAAAGAAACTATTTTGGCCTCTGAAACCGTTATTCATGAAGAAATTATCTATCAATACAAAAAGTTTCAATTATAAAAAAACTTGTCACTTTTTACATAAAAATATATAATCTGTATCATAAATTAGTTACCGTTTAATACTTTTTATTAAATGTTGCCAGTGTCTGAGACCAGAGGAACTCACACTCTAAACTTATTTTGATTCCCCACTTTAGGTTAATACAGGCCGCATTCCCACACAATACATACAAACATAGAACGAAAAAAATTCTGTCTATTATTATTTATCAGCCCAGACCGGGTATCGAACCTTGGACCCGTCACTACCAACTAGGTTATAGGGCAGTGATAAAAATCGACTTTCTGTCTTGAAAAGTTTCACCGGGAAATAATCAATGAAAAATACATTCTTGATTCGCAAAGTTCCCAAGTCATTAAAAAGATACGTCCCGGCACCAGCTCCTTCTACGAGAAACAGAAAACTTTTAATTTGCATACACTAGCTATTTTATTTCCAGTCGCTGTCTTCTTCAATATCCACCTGCGATCAAGAATATACTAGATGTCGCCCTCCTTATAAATTTAATACATAACACTGTTCGCACGAATATACCTACACTAATACATCTTCGTTTAATTACCCACAAACTAAAAAAATATTCTAAAGTACAACTATGTATATTTATTACAACCAACTAGGTACATCGATTGTACCTAATAGATTGTGTTGCTAAGATTTGATTGATTGTTTGAGTAAAACAGGCTCCGAAACTACTGGTTCATCATCAGGTTATAAAGATCCTCACAAATTTTTCACCCCCGACCTCTAAGACGATAAAAATATTATCCCTACACATTAAAATAAATTGTATAAAACACCAAAAAATCGCAAAGTCGAGTGCTCTAGCTTTTAACAGCCACGATCATTAACTGGAACATTACAAGCCATGAAAACCTCGTAGCAGGAGAATGACGTCATAAAACTGTATTTTAACACGGCATCAAACTACCCACATAACTTTTGAAGGTTTAGCCGTATAAAGTAAGATGCAGCCATAACTACACGGAATGTCTCAAATAAACCGTACGATATTTAAGATATTATAAACGACGTTGATAAAGGATAGAATTAATATTGGCTTCAACCCATGAATGTCGCACGGGGCTCTCCTCTTAACAATACAAAGCTCTGAAGTACGCACTGAAACACTTACGGTAGTAATCCTGCACCTTGTTACAATACACTCTACATACTACTGATAGTCATCTCCAGTTAATATATTTATAGTTATTATAATGACTACTTACAGTAACAAAACAAAGCTCTGAAGTACGCAATGAAACACTTACGGCAGTAATCCTGCAGCGTGTTACAATACGCTCCTACATACTACTGATAGTCATCCAGTTAATATACTTCGCGACCCTATCTCTGTAATTAAGAAGCCAGCGTTTAATATCAGTCGACCCTTGCTCACAGCCGTTAGTCTTCGAGGCTTCTGTTTGAGTTCTCGTAACTAAGTTACTATTTAAATAGAGGTCTTGTTGCAATTTTATTACTAGTATTGGTTTTTTAAGATAATTTTTTTCACGATTCGCTTTCAGATTGGTAAGGACTATTAGTGGAATTCTATAAATGGCTATAAGTATATTCATTTATTTATTAAAACCGCATGAAAATCAGCCGTGTCTGCAAATGATTATTTCGGTTATAAACAGCAAAGCGAACAGACGGTAAGTGATCACAATGGGTCATTTGCAACACCAGGCTAGGTCACAAACGCCTTACTCGGAAGGTAGTTATAGACCCGCACGCGCTGGTTAGATAAAGAAAAAAAAATCAGTAGATCGCTGAAGAAACCAGAATCAATAATGACACTAATTGAGCCCAGATATCAACTACATACCGCTTTTGGACTGGTGACAGAAGAAGAATTAGAAATAGGATGATTGAAGGACGTGGAGAAAAAGAGGACATCTGGCTGCAGCCGAAACACGACGAATAGTTTGTCGAGTGGTTCAAGCAAGAAGGTCCAGTTAGACGGGCTTCACATAAAACATAGTAATCCTCTCGTAAAATCCTACCACCGAGCCGCTGATTTCTGTCCTCTCTTACGACACCCTCTGCCGCCAGACAAGTGTCATTTCTTTTATCGTTCACGCCAAACACAAATTAAAAAATGTATGGGAATGATGTTTATTACGGAAAACCAGACGCCATATTTTTCTGCAAATGTAAGGGCATTTTAGAACTAGCGTAAAGTAATTTGTCGTAAAGGTATTTGTCTCCAATGCCCTGTTCAGCCAGCATGGGATTGGGATGACCCCACTACGTCACAAAAAGTAGCGTGCACAGACTAACAGACAATCCTCCAACATAGCAGTCAGATTTACTAACCAGTGAAGACTACAGTCAATTTGAATACATCATGACTCGTAGCTACGAACATAACTTTATTAGCTCGTAGAATATTGACAGCTTTGAAATGCGCTTTTGAATGTTTCCTGCATAAATAGTTCTGCGATTCAAACCACGTAACCCCCTTCTACTATAACTATCCTATTTTAGTATACTAATTACTTTTTCAGTATGATATTTGCAAATTATATACCAGTGATATTGACAGGCAGGTTGGTCTAGTGGTTAGTGAACCTGACTACTATACAGGAGGTCGTGGGTTCGATACCCACCCAGGTCAAACTTTTCTGTGATGAGCAGGAATGTTTGTTCTGTGTGTCTGGGTGTGTAATAGAAATATCTATTTAAGTAAGTATTAAAAAAAGTATATATGTATGTTTATTAGTTATCTGATCACCATAGCACAAGCTAACGCTTAGTTTGGGGTCAGATGGTCGTGTGTGAGTTGTTCAAAGATATTTATTACGTAATGGTTTTAGAATTGGTCTCTCGAACGGGAGTTTCTTGGTTCAATTACTCCGCCCATCTCTCATTTTCAAAGTTATGTGCGTGACGTTGATTTTCACTTGCTACGATGAAGGAAAACTTCGCGAGGAAACCTGCACTCTTGTGAGTTCTCCATGAAGATCTCGAAGTGAAGTCCACCAATCCGTACTTGGCCAACATGGTGGACTATGGCCTGTATCCTCACAAAGTGAGTGACTCATCCACTTTCCGACCATGTCCGCTGTTGCTTAACTTTGCTTATCTCTTATCAACACAAGCCGCCCGGCTATAACCCAGCTCCAATACTACGCCATAAAATCGACGAAACTCTTTCAAGATACCTAAAGAGATTGTGAATCAAAAATGAATTTGTTTTCTGATTAAACCTTTTCTCTTCCAAATGTTTCGTTCTTATTTTCAATATTCTTCTGAATTCAATTCTAACATTGTATTTACTGTTTACTGAAAAGGCTGCCTTATTTATAAGGTCGAGAGAGTTCAAAATGGAATCCGGTATTAAGGATTAACGAAAATGAGAAATTTAACAAAAGATTGCCATATTTCAAAGAATATCTTTAATTTTCTCAAACGTGATTAAAACCTTTGATGAGAAATTGATGGGCTTATAGCCCATAAAATATGTATATACCTATACTAAATCAACCAGTTTCTTTTTTGAACTCTGTTAAAAATAGAGCATCCTGTGATATTGCCATTATAAAAACATTTCGTAATTTATAACGATCGATGATGACAGTTCTAATAAATTGATTTATGTTTCGAATAAAATAATTTGAATTTAGAATTTATACAGTTTTCATAACATGCCTTTTGTGTCTATAAAGTAAATCTATAATAATAATAAAACTGGTCCTAGGTAAATTCTGTACTTCAAATATGTTTTGAAAACGGTAATGCGGGAAGGCTGTTTTCTTTTTTTACCTTAGAGGTTGACTGCGATCCCACCTGATGGTAAGTGGCGATGAAGTATTCGATGGTAAAGCGCAATAACTTAGTAGGAGCTAATGCACTCTTGGATTGAAGACATGGAACTCGAACTGGAACACTGACGTGGTCAACTTATCCGAATCCTTCGCGGTACGGGTGATAAAAGACGAGGCATAGCGCGTTGTTTAGAGACGAAAACACCTTTATTTTACTTATCGTCGGTATGTCTGTCTGTTCAAGCTTCACGCGAAATTCACTGGACAGATTTAAACAGAACTTGCTCTAATTGTAGTTTAAAACTTGAGAATAGTAATAGGAGTGGTTTACCTTGAGAAATTGCTTTGTTCCTACGGAAAATACAATAAAAACTTTTTTCTGGTAACTAGTTGTTCACAAGCGAAGGTAGTTTTAAGTATTAAATATGGCTAAATTAAATAATAGTCGGAATTTCGGTTAGATGTTCTGTATTAAACATCCGATATAATTTTAAATTAAGATATTAACGACCATTTTAATATTATAACTAATTTTCTTTGCAGTGCTTATGTAATAAATTGTTACTGTTTTTTATACCAGACAGGCAAACGAGTCAGGGTACGGGATACGGGCCGGATAAGAAGAATGTAGGTTGCCTATAATTGAAAAGGCCCTCAATATGTTTAGAACTAAATAAGTGTGAACTATAATTTCTGTTGGCAATCCTTTATAAATATTTTATGTATATATACAAATCAATAAACATAATACGAGTCTATTATGTTTAAACGCGTTAAGAAAATCATAATTGTACGCACTTCGCACACTTTCAAAAACTTTATAAATAACTCTCAGGAATGCAGGTTTCTTCAGGGTGTTAGCTTTCGCCGAAGCAAGTGATAATTTACTTCAAAAACACAGCATTGAAAATTAGAGGTGCTTACAGGGTTTGAACCTAGGGCTAGGTCGAGAAAACAAACGTTTAATTAGGCTATCACTGTTTAAGACAACAACAGAAAACAAGGTTTATAAAATATTTAAAAGCACAAACTTTACTAATAGGAAAAAACACATCAAATTTCAAGTATCAACTCACACATATCATAAAAATGCAATGTCATCAAGACGGAAGGTTTGCACAAAATTTCCGCTCCGTAGTGTAAGAGGAAGTGGGTCTAACTCAGCTTGCAAGATTTGACCCGTATACAAACAAATATACTGACATACTAATATACAAACATGCACTGCAAGTTAAATAAAATCTTGTAAGAACAGCGCATAATTGATGCAAAAAGTCTATTTGAACGCACTTCAGACACAATAATATACCTAGCTACTTGCCAAGCCAAATGACGGAAAAAAATGGAAAGAATAACAGAAATATGGCGAAAAAGGAGAAGAGAAGAAAAAAGGAAAATTGATCTATTATAACAATCTCCTCTACTTCTCGTCTTATAAACAAGATGCGACACTAATTACAAGTATCTCGAGATTCATTTAATGAAATTAACGGTGACAGCGACACCCAATGTACCAAATACAACGCCACACCTGTCAAATCTCACGAAGAGTTCCAGGAGATTGTAACCCCTACGGGAGATTGTTACGGCTGGCTTATCCACTATAACGATTTTGTGATAGTCATAGACTAGAGCTAGAGAAATAGCATAGGCTACCTTTCGTAGCGAAAAAATGCTGTAGAGGGTTGAAATATTCCCTATTGAATGGTCTGAATTGTGTGGAAGTTAGTCATTGTAAATTTCAACACATGACAAAAATACCTATCAATACTACGCTTTTTTAATAATAAAAAGTTTTTAATAATAATAAACATTTCATGGTTTAGGGGAACACGCAAAGCCGTCGGTCCCGGTTGTTGTCGTTACAAAGCAATCGTTAAACCAAGCTCAGTAGTGGGCCATCGATGTGTTGAAGCCATGAAGTCATAAAAAGTATTGCTCGCGAAGCCACAGGCAAAACTGGGTTTTCTTTGCTAGCATGTCTGGAAGAAATCGCTTTAAAGTCATAAACCCCTTGTATTATTATTTTCCTTACATGTTTTTATCTTTGTATTCTAGCTCTATGGTGTACAAACAATAAAATATAAATAAATAAAACTGAAAGAGGCAATATTATCATTAAACATAACATATTATAGAGTGAACCATAATATATTATAGAGTGAAATACTGCATATGGCACGTGTATATCGTAACGACGTTTAGAGCTGTGCGGCTGCTACTGCTCAGCGGCGTGGAACAACAGACGTGCTGAGGATAATATACGGCTCCCAAGTCGGGAGTAATCGCTGTATTGTATATGCAAGCAGAGACGAGCAACAATATCCTCTCTTAATAAGGCAACAAAAATATCTGACCCCATGCATAGACACGAGCAATAATATCCTCTTCAATAAGGCAACAAAAGTATCTGACCCCATGCAGAGACACGAGTCCTATCTGCTGTTAGTAAGGGATAGGCATGGATATAGACACGATTCGAGCGATAACATCTGCTGTTAATAAGGCGACCAAAATATCTGACCCCATGCAGAGACACGAGCAATATTATCCTCTCTTAATAAGGCAACCCATCTGACCCCACAAATTTCACTTAAACGATCTGTATAAGTTTTTAGGCTAACATTAAATAATGACGCAGCCCTATATGTATTATTAATCGCAAATAAAATGTTACTTAATTGCAATCGCGCTGTTGTCATCTTCCTTCTCTCCTCATTATCCTTCAACCATCCAGAAACGCCAATGATGCCGGGTACCCGACTAGAACCAGATGTCAATAAAGTAGTAACGTAAAGTAAGTAACAATTTTGAGACGGGAAAATCTTTCAGAGATACCCGAACCCAGAGGTTACGGGTTATGTAGGATTTCTACCAACTGAAAAGGGTATCCATCCAGAGCATAAGGGAAGGCACCGGGAGTTTGTATTGTTTATTTTTACATGATTCTGAAATGAAATATCATGGTAGTATAAGCAGCAATCAAAACTCTTATTCCGCATAGGAACTAAGTGTCAGCACGCGGCAGATATCGTCGGACCTCCGTCAGTTTCCTTAAAAGCTTCCTCACGGTCTAAAAAAATCTTTGACTTATGCTGCTTGAGCATCCAGCTCCAGCCCACACAGTCCATAAATATCTGACCCCACGTATGTAGCATAAATATCGGACCCTTTAAATTTGACCCATGTCATACAGAATGAATGTGAATTCTAGCTCAATTGGAGATTGTGAAGTAGATCAAATTTAAATGATCAGGTCGTATTTTGCTAATTATGTGACGTCATGTATCTTTGCTGCACACAAAGGTAAGATATTATTGTCTTTGTTCGGTTTCAACCCATTGTTGGCCCATTAGAACGGGTTTCTCGTAATACTGAGGAGGCCACGAGCATATTCCACCACGCTGTGTAAGGATAGCAGCAAGTGTCGAAAGTTTTTATGCCGCTACGAGTCCTTCACGATTACTATCCAACGATAACCAATGACAACCAGGACGGATAACTTTACGTGCCCTCAGAAGCACAGAAGCGATCATGAATTTTTTTTGCCACTAGCGGTCACCCATGCTTCTACCGACCGCTCCCGCTGTTGTTTAACTTTTTTACTTTTCTTTATTCATGTACACTTAACACAACAAATTATTTCGAATCAAGCAGTCAAAATAAGCCGCCGGGCTATAAATGTGCGACGACATCGCATAACACGTCATACGATACGTCACGATAAAAACCTGAATCACGCTATTGGAGTTTTCTGTACCATTAGCATATATACAAGTTCCGACTAACAACTTTCGGAGCTTGACCGCTCCTCAGACCTGACACCTCGCTTGGTAGGTGACCGAGACGCTAATTGCTAAAAATGCTTCAATTGTCAATGTGCGAAAGAGAATATACTAACACTACATTTTTTTCTCAAAGCTTATACTCCAGACTCCTACGCTACAAAACAGTGGTTCTTAATCGATAGTATAGTTCCCGGATCAGTAGTGGTCCCAGAAAGCATCCGAAGTGAAAAAATAGGGATAGGAAAATAACATTTCAAAGTTCTAGTTAAGTCAGTTAACTTCGCTGAAGCAGTTAACTAATTTCTAAACATAGTTTTCAATAATATTATGCAAATTACTTCGAGTAGAAATCTAATTTAGGTCCTCGCAGCAGGAAATACGTTAAATCCATTAGCCTAGGAATAGCCTAGTGTATTAGTAATTCTATAAATTAACTTTGTAAACACACATCAATACAGAGGTCGGCCTTGAGACAAATGCATGTTCTGTTAGCGTTCAACCCAAACGACAGTTCAAAAATGTATGAGAATGACGTTTGGTGCAAAAAAAAAATCTCTGTGATCCGCAATAAACGTAATATATTTTTTAATTAGCATTTGGCATTAATGACAACAGAAAAGACATGTCTAGGGGCGCTGGAAACCAAAAAAAAATTAACCCAATCGAAATTCGAATATACGAGAATACAAATCGGAATTGATCGTAATACGATAAAACCGTAACATTATCGTTTATGTTACATAACCGTGTGTTTTCAAATAATCGTTAGACTGCAACGAACCGTCAAAGGATGCGAACATATTTATAGGCTTTATAGCTGGAGCTTTCAGTGAATAATAATTCTTGTTGCCTATATATTATCCGCGACGTACGTTTAATATGTTTCAACGCAAGATTTATTTTAATTCATATACTCGTTATTCTTACTATCCTACTACTAATATTATAAATGCGAAAGTTTGGATCGAGGGATATTTGTTACTCTTTTACGCAAAAACTACTGAACCGATCTTGATTAAATTCGGTACAGAGATTGTTTATATTTTGGAATAATACATAGACTATTTTTATGAACATATAACACGGTTGAAGCCGAGGGCGAAAAGAAGTATTATTACAAATGCGAAAGTATTTTTGTTTATCTGTTACTTTCTCATGCCTAAACGGCTGAACTGAACTTGATGATCCTTGGTGATTAAACACAATAAAACATGAGGAAAAACATAGTGGAGGGGCCTCGGGTAGAAAATGTCCGACTGGAAGGGAACGGCGTTCCAGCCAGGGACAAAAATGATCCCTAGCCTTCCTCCATATGGGTATTTGCGTTTAGCTGAAGAACCAGGAAGTAATAGGTTCAGCGTAATGGGAAGATATAAATGAACGCACGTACCTGCAATTGCCGGTCGTTGCAAGAGCGTCGTGTGTCAATAGGTATTTTGCCACAGCGCGGCGGGATAGTCTTCTGGTTCTTCAGGACTGGTACGTGGTCCAGGGCGTGTGCACCAGTAGAATCACAAATATACACACACAAACGGTTTAAATAAGCGATTTAAAACGAAAAACAGCGCCAGTAACGGCGAAGCGCGCGCGGGGGAACTCGAACTTGTTGTCGACTCGAATGTCGAACTCAGACGGCGAACAACGTCGCGAATAATGGCGGCAACCAATCAGAGCGCTTGTCCCACAAACGAAGTGCGTTCGAAAGATAAGGAATGAAAGGATGAATACAGATAATTAATAAACTAATATGCGGCGTAACCACATAGATAACCATTTTTGCGAAAAAAGGCTGCGTTATTTTAGTTTTCAAAAGATGTATAAAAGAGTTGCGTTTGTTGTTATAATGAAAAACTCTGAAAGTTGGCATAGGCATAAATTACATTAACATTAAATTCTTTTTTCATTATACTTCACGGATTATAAATAAATAAATAACATTGGACAATTAACATGGCCATCTTACCCCAAACTAAGCGTTTGCTTGTACTATGGTGATCAGACAACTAATAAACATACATATAAATTTTTAAATACATACTTATAGATATTTACACCCAGACACACAGCACAAACAGTCCTGGTCATCACAGAAAAGTTTGACATGGTTGGAAATCGAACTCACGACCTTCGGTGTAGCAGTCAGGTTCATCAACCGGCCTGTCATTATTTAATACTTGAGTCTAGGTTTCAGACAAACTCAATGTTTACCAAAATTCAAGTCTTAACATCGTTTGTAACGACCCATTCATATTCATCCGTTAACGACCGCTGCAGTCCACCGCGAAATTATATGTACTCTGGTTGGCCGCGCGGACGCATATATGTACTTCGTTTGGAAAGCTGAAGTTCCGAGCAATTCCACTG
>DWJZ01006945.1:0-12550 GCA_018249125.1 Asbolis capucinus
ACAAATAGTATTTATTAACTTACTCTGTACAGGCAAAAGTTTACCAGGGGGTCAATTATATAATTTTTTTTGGATTTATTGTCTATATATTCGAGTTTCACGCAAAAACCACAGGACAGATTTAGATTAAACTTGGCATAGTCGTAGTTAGAAAGCCGATAATAGTTATAGGATATGTTTTATCCCAGGAGAAGGCTTAGTTCCCACGGGATAATAGTTTAAAATTAGTGGCAACTCTGAAACCACTCAACAACTCTTCTTCCTAAGCGAAGCGGTAATTTCTAGTTCTTGATAAGAAAAAGCCAGGTTATATACTAAAATGGACATTTGTAATAAGATAAGTGAAGTGTTGAAGAGATGTAGATTTTTGTAAATTTCATTGTACTGTTGCCAGTCCAGATGATGCTGGGAGCAATACAATGTTAGACTGTGTTTTGTATAAGACCTCATTATGATCAATAATCGATTTTCCACATCTCCGATATCTCACTTTTTTAGATGATGAAATTTCAGCAAAATTTCAAACTTCATGTTGTTTGTTAAATTCATTTGTTGCTTGTTAAATTCATTTGTTTTTTTTTTTTAATATTTCCAGCAGAATAGCGTAAACCTTGTGGTCAATTAGTTGTGCTGGTGTTCGACGCTTTCTAATTGAGACTGAGACCCCTCAGAAAACTGTTCGACCATAAACAATGCTTTACGAAATACACCAATAGGTGGCGATGCAATAGTGTCGTTCGAATTCCACTTTTTTCACATTAATATTGTGTAAGGTATCACTGTTGTATTTCATCGTTGTATACCTAAACTTCTGGATGTTTCGGAGGCCACGTAGACTGTCCCGGTTGTTATTGTCTGCTATTAAGTCTCCAATAAGACCTTCAAAACAAGGTCTTTGAGAATGTGGGCCTTTCGTTTGACCAATAACCATTCCATCACGCATTAGACCAGCTTCGTGAACTGTTTACTTGAATAACTAAGAGAAACCTGTCACCAATACTGGGCCATTTATCGACGCCAAACCATCCAAACTTCTAAATTGGTGCAAATAATCGGAGCATAACGAAATTGGACCAACAAGTTGGCAAAGTTTACGATCGATACGCCGCATATGCAACGCATCGAAACCGAAAGCGTTCAAGTTCGCAACTCAACCCTTCCACCCTCATGTCTACACGAGTGAACTTCACCCCATTCATTCAGATAAAGTTGCCGACGCACCCCTTCGGGACAGGGTCACGCATGTTGTGTCTCGTATGCGTATACCGTATAACCCGGGAAAAAGAGAAGTGTCGAAAACGCGGGGAAGTGTTCGGGCGTGGGTGTTTTTCACCCGAGTCGGGTTACACTTGTATGGGCCCACGTGAAGGAAGAGCTTTGGCTCATTCACGTCTCACAACGGGCGACGTATCGCTGTGTGGGAGTGTTGACTATGGTCAGGCCGCGCGTGTTCGGAGTTTATTTTGCAACGAGATTTACAACTATGACTGTAAATTAACTTTATCGAGCGGAGCCGAATCTAGGTCGTATGGAATCAGCATTAATTATCGCTTTAATCTCAGGTCCGAGTTACAATAGATCACATGATAGATAACTCACGCCAAGGACGCGAAAGTAATGAGGAATGCCACGAGTATTGTGGAGTATGGCAACTGGGTTATTCTATTGTTTCAGACACGTTGGAGATGTGAGTAATTAATGTCGAAAGAAGTCTAGGTCGCTAGGTCCTTGCATTGTTCTAGAGGATCGCGTGTCCAGTGTAAGTCCTCATTACATAATGAGGGTGTCCGATACACTCAGAGGAAACTCCAGTGCCTTGAGCTACGTAGAAAACTGTCAATCAGCTGTCATCAAATTACTGTTCGTGATGATTTAAATGTAGAATTTGGAGCAGAGGATTTGAGTTTGTTGTTTATTCTGATATTGTCTGAGCTACATTTGGGCGGGATTTGGATTTTGTTAATAGCTTTAGTAATTCGTTAAGTGTTGGAGATCTTTAGGCCGTATGAAAATTTGGGTCTAGGTTATGTTTTTTTACAAGCTTTTATTTAACTTGCAGTGAATGTTTGTATATTAATATGTTAGTATATTTGTTTGTTCCGAATCAAATCATGCAAGCTTAATTACACCCACTTCCTCTTACACTACGGAGCTGAAATTTTGCATTAAGTTTTCATCCTGATGACAATTAATTTTTATGATAAGCATGACCTGATACTACGTTCAGGATTGGCTCCAGACAAGGGAACTCCTCAACGATTAACAATACAGTTATGAAACTTTGCGTATTTATTTATGGGTCTATAATTAAAGCTTGTGTTTTTAAATATTTTAATAGAACTTGTTTAATTATTTAAGGAGATCATATAGGGATTGACTTCAGTATTAGTAATGCATGTTTTTTTATTATTTAATCTGGTTATACGATCGGCTTCAACACATCGATAGCCCGCTTCTGAGCACGGGTCTCTCCTCATACTGAGGAGGTCTAGAGCATACTCCACCACGATGCTCCAATGCGGATTGATGGAGGAGTTAGTGGCCAACGTAAGTGTCGGAAGTTTTTTATGCCAAAGGCATCCAACATAGCTTAGCGAGTGCTATCTAACGATAATAACAGGTACCGATGGCTTTACGTGCCCTCCGAAGCACGAAAACGTTCATGATTTTTTTTGCCACTAGCGGTCACCCATTATCCTACCGACCGCGCCCGCTGATGCTTAACTTTTACGATCGGCTACGATCGAAACAAGGCACAGGGCTGTGAACTTTTCGAACGTACGAACGTGTGCGTTACATAAAATTTTAATTATAAATTTCATATAATTGCATATTAATTTCTGACATCGAATTCTTATAATTATTATTGCTGGAATCCACGTTTTTTCCAATGCAAGTTCTGTTATACGACTTTAAACTTTCATTGACCTCTAAATATTTTTCAATGTAATGAGTACTCACGATTATTATATCGGTAATACCGTAACCAAGATCCATGCAACTAGGTTAAGATTTCGCTGCAAATTACAACTACAGAAAAAAAATGTAGATGATGTTTCCAATATAGTTGTCTATAGTAAAGCATGAGTAGAGGAAAGCCGGTGAGTGAGCAATCAGTGGGCATCAGATAAACAGTAGCAGTGCTGATTGCAGACAACTCAGCTAGGGCGGCGGCACGCACGGCCTGCGCGGGCCACTGCTGCTCAAAGTGAAGCCACTATCTCCCACGTAGTGGGGTAGCTAAGTAACTAATGTTTCTGGTGCAAAAAATAAACTATCAAATTTATCAATACTTGTTTCTACCCGTGACTTCGATCGCGTCATGAATTGGTAAAAAGTTGCATATCTGTTATTCCAAACCTATCTCTATGCCAAGTTTATCTTAATCCATTTGAAGAATCCGTGAAGGAAAGGCAAACATTCAAACATGAAAATTTCCAAACATCTTTACAAACTTTCAAATTATATTATTAGTAGAATATATAAACATACAGTCTCTAACCGAATCTTTCACTGTTTTGTAAATATATAATAAAAAATATTTGAGCTATTTGGATATCTCAAAAATGTATTCTATTTTTTACCATCATAAACATGTAAGAAAAATTCTTATATAGCGTACGCTGTGGTAATTATGTCAATAGAGCAACACGACGCACTACCGTTTTACAGAGGACATCCTTATGTATAGATAAGTCCCCGATACCATATGTCTATCTGTTACAGTAATGTCACAATAACTACTTTTTGTGGTAACTGTTATTTCCGAAGCGAAACGAGGGCAATTTCTGGTACCCTGATATAATAATCAAACACACCTATTTCATACAGATCTCAATAGAACATTTTTTTTTATCTTTGGACAACTCACACACGGTCATCTGATCCCAAACTAAGCATTAGCTTGTACTATGGTGATCAGACAACTGATACACATACATAAATATTTTTAAATACGTACTTATATAGATATTTATACCCAGACATACAGAATAAAATTCCTGCTCATCACAGAAAAGTTTGATTTGGGTGGGAATCGAACCCATGACCTTCGGTGTAGCAGTCAGGTTCGCTAACAATTAGACCAACCGGCCTGTCAATTCCCGTTTATTACTAGTGCAAAATTTATTTATTTGGGATCGTAGTCAAGCGCTAAGTTATTCAAGGTAAAAACAAAACAAAAAAAAAACTATAATTACCTCGCATTAAGTTTGAGAGCCACTGGCCTTAACGGAGGGGTTGTGAGAATACTAACGACGTTCCACACAGCATAGACCGTGTTAAAATAAAAAGAGGTAAAATCTCTAATTAGCTTTTACATATTTTGAATTTTGGTCCCTGCATTCTGCCTTTATTCTCGAGAGGAAATATTATATAATTAAGTGGCTCTGCTTACGCTTCGCTGATGAAAGTCTATCTTTCTGACGTAGGTGGTAGCTAATTGGTGTCGTTTGGGGGTTGGAAATATAATAATATTATTACCACCTTAGCAGATACAGTGGTTGGAACGTTGGTCTCTTGAACAGGAAGTCCTGAATTCAACCCCTGTGTTTACCAAATTAAAAGTTTTTAAAGGAATATTTTGGTAGGAAACCTGCAATCTGAAAGTTGCCAAAAAAGTTTTTAAAGGTGTGAAGTCCATCAATCTGCAATTGGCCAGCGTGGTGGACCGGGCCTGTACCCCTCTCATTGTGAATGAGAGCAAAGCCCAGTGGGTCAGTTGTGACCCAGTGGGACAACGTTTTTAGATTACAAAAATGCTATTTTTAGTTTTTTTTATAAAAAAAAAATATTTTAATATTAGTTCGTTCATTCGAAAATATGTTAATGTCTAGCGTTACACAAACTTAAAAACTTTACATTTTACTATATTACTTACACTTGTTTATGGTTCTTAGTATTAAAGAATTCTTAGTACTATCTCTATACAATCGTTTTAATAAAACGTGAGTTAAGTAAAAATATCAAAAATTCATATATCCTTAATTAACATACATATATTTTTCGTTTCATTTCAGATATTTAACGGTTCAAATAAAAACAAGTAACAATTGTAAAAACAATCCCATTTTGACCCAGTTGCATGGAATATGGTCTGTTGACAGCCGTGGTCACGTTTTACCTAGATTGAAATATCGGTACAGCAATAAACAAATCGTGAGTACTTGTTAACATTTAAAATATTCTTCAGTACTTCCGGCCGTGCCGCCTTACCCTTGTCCGCCGGGCGTATAATTAAATCCAACCGTTACTGATTTATCGCGTCCACAATTCCTTTATCTTTGTTTGCACCGCTAATATATCTTTATTCAGTCTACAGATAAAATTAGTAAATTCGTTCTTTATGCTCTGTTTATTCGAAGGGAAATTACTTCCAGCTGGCTATGAGGCTTGAGTGAAACACACCTGGTAATTTTAAGATGTGTGGGAGACGTTTCTAATTACACTTGTCTGCATGCTTAAGACTTTTCCAAGCGTATATAGAAAGATATGACGTTTTTATTAAACCTGGCAGGCGCAGCTTCTTCGGTCTAGGTGTAGGATACAGCGCCATCTAGTGAAAAATATTATAAGTAAATTAATAACTGGTTATAGATTATTTTATCGTTTAGTGGGAAGTGGGCAGAACAGATGGCACTGTTGTCTATTTCTAATATTTACCACGACTACATGGAAATGGAGTTGATTAATTCATTCTATAGAGATCGTCGAGGAATTAGAGTGATAAAAAGAGCCAATAGAATCTTTCGTTTAATTCTAGAATCTCATTTTGTATGGCCCAGACCTGGTGCCAAAAATAACATAATGCTTCAAAAAATTTAAAATAAAAGTATTTTTAACACAGATTCCTTGTAAAATACGGTTTGTATTTAATTTTTAATATAATTGAGGATATGGTTTTTGGAGGCTGTAATCAAACATAGTATATGCTATTACTGCAACAACACATTTCTCGCTGCGGCCGAATCCAATAGTGGAACAATGTTGGGAAATGTAATAAATACGTTTAAAAACACAGTAAAGGTCATCTTTTTTTGTATCTAAAACAGATACCAGGTGATAAATCATCACCGCAATCCACGGGTTATCCATTGGTAACACCAGGAGCATCTTCAAAGTTAGAATTTGCGAGTACGTCTAGATTTTAATAACTTGGTTTAACAAGCAATTTGATAATCACATAAATAAATAAATAAGAATAATCGGTTTCCCGCGTCGTTTATTATACCTACTGCGAACGGTTGGAATAACTTGCCTGCGTCGGTGTTCCTGACCACGTATGATGTTGGAGTCTTCAAAAGAAGAGATACATTTAGTAAGTTGGTGCGCCCGACACCTTAGCCGTCATCGCCACTTTCCATCAAGAGGGATTTATGTCAAGCATTAATTTATTCTACATAAAAAATACATAAATAAAAGCATTACTTGTAAAAAATACCAAGTCGCAACTCAGTTCTTCTACCGCAAAAAGTTGTAAGACTTTGTAATCGTATGTTTGTATGGGATTACAAAGTATTTTATACAGTTGATGTATCTGGAAAACGGGACGGAATTGCATAATATTTCAGATTTCCGTTGATTTATACATTAAACACTAATTGTATTCGAAATTGCTGATTCAAATTGAAAGAAATTTGAGATCTACCACGTTTATACAATGACTGCTTGCTTACTGAAAATTCTTCTAGTTTTATCCACAACAACGTTATAGGGTGATAGAAAATGGCCTGCTTTGAAAGGATGTTACGGAATGCCGTGCCGCTTTTCTGCTTAACTTATCGGGGGCACTACCGTGTCCCCAAATAATGTATATCTGACGATTGGTTTCATATTCGGAATGTAGAAAAAATATTATTAATATAAAAAAAAAATTATATGTATTTTTTAATGTGTCTCCTTGTGGACTGTCTTCATATCTATTTTATAAATAAATAAATCAATAACTAATAATACTGAATGCAAACAAGAGAATATAATCCATACATACAGAGTGTACTTAAACCAGCGAATTTAAAAATACAATTCAATTTCGAAGCACGAAAAACCTCTCATAATTTGAAGTGACATTTATTTCGAAACATGAAAAACCTCTCATAATATGAAGTGACATTTAGTATCCCCACTATTCAGACACGTGACAAAGAACCATATTCGTTAGTCGCTATTTACGTATAACATTACTTAATTACAATACCTGAAATCCACTATTAATAAAGTTTGAGGCGATTTATTAAATTTTTCATGAAAAGATTCATGTCGGCCGTAGGTCCGATAAGATTAATAATTCACAAGTTTACGGTGTTTAGTGAGGTTTTGTTGCATGGTAGCGCACTATCAGGACGATCTTGGCGCGAAATGGCATTGTATAAAATGCATCTAGGGCAGAGATTCTCAAATTGTTATTTTGTCGAAGATCATTAAAAAAATACACATTTTGAGAGCCTGTTTAAATTCACAACACTAGTAAAAAAGTGTAAACAATCTGGAGTCCAAAATTTAGAAATTTATTTTTTAAAGATTAATAAAGTTTTACAATAATGTTTTACCGAAAAACAACTCTTCAAAAACAACCAAAAACACTAATATATTTTTTTAAAATCATATTTATATATCTATGTACAGATAAGTATATTAATAGGTAAATCCGAGTCAACATTTTTATTCTGCACTTTAGAAAACATAAAAATTTTCGTGAATCCCTACAAGTTCCACTTCTGTTTTTTTTTTCACATGAACACCCCCGATAATATCCAGTGTAATTCAAATGGGTCTCCATCACCTGAACAACTTTGAGAGCCACTAATCCAGAATAAAGGCTGCCTCGCTCGCTGTTATGACACCTAATATGCATTTAACACGCAATCCCGTGTGGCTCACTGTTTGCGCGTTAGGTTAAACCACAGCATACACATCACTAATATTCCCCACTTCCGTTCAATAAGCATTGTTATGATCATTAACTGCGACCATTTTAATTAACTCAACGTTATTTAATTAACAGGTCTTTAAAATAACGATTTTCGAACTTTGACAGTTCATGACAGCCATTTTGTTAATTATCTGTCAAATTGTCTGTCATTTTGACATTACTAACACTAATGTCACTTGTCAGAAAAGAAAGTGGTTATGTCCGCGTGCACAAGACAAAGAAATAAGAGCTGAAGAGAGAGTACATCGCCGAAGATTTCAATTATTACAGAATACTTACGATCTTTACGGTCACAATAGTACAGCAACAGGCGTGGACAGCAGGACAGGAGCATCCTGAATCGATTTGTTGATATACGGTGGTGGATGGTATATGGTGGTAGCAAGGTAACAAAACAAGAATGGGCAAGAGAATTAAGACGGGGAGAAAGAACAAAAAGATTTACCTGTTTCATATCTTAAAATGACTTGAATTGTACATAGTTATCCTAATGCGTTAATGTAAACCTCAAACAATAATTAAATTTAATTAAATCAAATGATTGATTAGTTATTTCAAGTAAGTTTCTACGAGTATGTCTGCTTTTTTTCCACACAATTCCAAAAGTATAAAGAATGCCCCCAGGCATACAGTTCGCCCTTTGTGAGCCTGTTGTAAGATTTTAAAAATAAATAAATCTATACTAATAATAAAACTGTAACTGAATCAATTTTTTGCATTAAATATTTTTTGAAAATGATAATGCAGGGAGGCTTTGTTATTGATATAGAGACCAAAAGATTTTTTATTTATGTATTGCCTGCTGTGTTCGAGCTTCACGCGAAAACCACTGAACAGATTTAGATGATACTTGTCATAATCAAAGTATAAAATCCGAGAAAGGCTATAGGATAGGTTATCCCAGGAAATTGCTTTGTTCCCGCAGGATTACAGGTTAAAATTAGTATGGCAACTCAGAAACCAATGGACAAATTTAGATGAAATTTAGCATGTTTGTAGCTTATTTAAGGACAGCGGATATACATACATACAATACTTTTTACTTAGAACACTACTTTATTCCCGTGAGATAATACGTTAAAAATTGTATGACTATTCTGAAACCACTGGACCACTTTAGACACAATTGTGCATGTTTGTAGCTGATACGACAAGAAGGATTATAGATTAGTTTTCATCCAACCTTCCGAAGTGAAGCAAGGGCAATTTCTAGTAAATAAATAAAGTAAGAATAATATTTAACAAAAAATTAAATATTTTATTTAATTATCCTGGTAATGCTTTTTGTGTTGTACAGTAAATTTGAGATAACCTGGTAGCCAGGTTATAAAATGGCCGCGGGCCGTCGATATTAAAAGCTGTAGTTTCGGTTTCCAGCCTGCTAATTGTACGTTGCAGTCACTAATGTAATTATACAATTAATATTCGCGCGGATATTTGGTTTCACTTATTATTGAATATTTTTACATTTGTTTTTATATAGCTATTCGGTGGTATAGCTAGTCAACGTCGAGTTGTAGAATCTTTCTCAAGCGTCACGTACGGGTGTACAGGCCGGTTGGTCTAGTGGTTAGTGAACCTGACTGCTACACTGAAGGTCGTGGGTTCGATTCCTACCCAGGTCGAACTTTTCTGTGATGAGCAGGAATGTTTCTTCCGCGGGTAAATATCTATATAGTTAATTATGTATTTAAAAATATATAGGGCACTGCCTTATTTTATATGGCCGTAACTCAGCTCTGTAATATCTCGTAACGCCATCTTGTAGCGATTAAACTTAAACTAGTTTTGATTGAAGTGGATAATAGGCGGTTGCTTATCTGACCACTGACAATTTCAAAAGACAGTCAATGTCTACCATTGTGGCAGTAAGGCAAAGGCATTCTCATTCGGACATCGAGGTGGACGGTCCTAACCAATTTCATATTTTTACAGATTTATAATCCGTCTGCATCATGGCAAATCGTGATGATTTTTATAAAAGGAATCTGTCTACAAATAGCCACGGGTTCTAGGAATACCTTAGTCGTATTATTTTGGAGCCTAGGCCATGATTGACCTGATAGCCTAAGAATTACTCATATTTTCAATGATTCCTTGGTAAAGATGAAAGTACGATCTTAATATTCGCAATAGAATGGTATTTGTAAATTTGGAATAGTTTTGTAGTTAATACAAAATCTAGCGTCATGCATATATATGTATGTATGTTTATTAGCTGTCTGATCACCATAGCACAAGCTAACGCTTAGTGTGGGGTCAGATGGTTGTGTGTGAGTTGTCCAAAGATATTTATTTGTGCAATGTAATGCATGCATTGTCATAGATGGCATGGACATCAAGTCTAATATCTGTGACCTAAGAATTAATGTTTATTTGACATATAAAATGTTTGCCCTGGAATCGAATGTCCTTTGCTACGAGTACTTACTATTGAAAAATTCGTTGATATAAAAATTTAAAATGCAATTCACAGTAAATAAGTCACTTGTTTTAAATGACTTTATACACAAGAAATCTGTTTGTGAGTAATGACCTTGAGGTGCATTTTTATGCTTGATATACTGGATTATAATTTGCATTTTAACTTCGATGTTTTTGACCGTCATACAAATCATGAGTTTTATTCCCGAGGCAGGTATGCAACAATTTTATATCCTACTACTATTATAAATGCTAATGTTAGTGAGGATGCTTGAATGGATGGATATACATACATATAGTTGGATGGATGTTTGACACGCGGAAACGAATGAACCGTTTTGAATGAGATTTGGCACAGAGATAGAGTGAGTGGAATAACGCAAAGGCTACAACGTACCTACCATGCGGTGGAAGCCGCGGGTGGACACTAGATTCTTATAATTTAACGTCTATACTTATATAATTCAGTTAACAAGGGCACGGCTGGGTCACTCTGGATTGTGATACTCAGACCAAGTAGTACATAAGCAATGAAACGTACCATAAACAATATTCACAAGACTATAAACAATTTCATGTATATCACTATTGCACTTTGTTAACAGCGGATAAGCTGGAAATAAAAAAGAAACGGTATTAAAACTTCGCAACATTTCCGTTTCCGGTGCGCGACTTAAATAAGGGTTGTACACGACAAACACAGTCGACGACAGTGTTCCCACTCGCCCACACGCCCACGCGCCCAGCAGTGACTCATGCCTACTTATTAAGTACATATTTGCCCGGGAACAGTCCATTAATCAATTTTTGCATTTTTAATTCGCCCCTTATTATTTGCCCGTGAATTTCATTTCCACTGTTGGTCCACCATTTTAAATTTTAAACTCGTCGGGGCTTCAAAACGCACATTTTCAAGTAATTTACAATTTATCGTGTCCGCCTGCAAATGAGCAAATATTTTTCATTTGTTAAGCCACTTGTAATTAAACATATTAAAATTTTATTTGAAATTGCGGTTTGAAATCTGTTTCAGTGCTGGAAAAGTTTTCATTAAAATTGTTCAGATACAGATGTATGTACAAGTACATATGATTGTACAATGCGCGTCTATCGATATATACATATTTGTATTGTACTTTTATATTTACTAGAGATCTGTCTGCGGTTGAAATACATCCAAAAATCAAAAAGAAATTATTTGTCATTACTGTATGTGACTATATGCTACAAACGTCAGTATGTGCTGAATACATGGCAGTGTGCGTAATGTTTTTATTCGATAATTTAATGTATCTTGTATATTTTTTCATAATAAAGCTTTCTGCACTTCTTCTTCACATAAACTATAACTGTACCAAATTTAATAGTCCTCCGTCCGCCTAATATTATTAAAAATGGGTACAAAGTTTTTGCTTGACCTAATGTATGAATGACAATTTTGTAGCATACAAGAATGTCGTATAAAAAGATTAATGTTAAAAGATTCTCTGCTAGTTCTTGGAACAGTGATGAATCTGGCAAAAACGTTGAAGTACTCGGTATTAGTGATGTCGAACGTTCTCTATTTCATTCATATCTTTCAGATAAAGATTACTGTGTTAAGAGTAAATAGCTTCGTACTCTAGTTAGCAGTGACAATATAAGTGTAATATAAATATAATATAAATTTTGGGGGCCGGGTTCGATTCCCAGGACGCGCACTTCTGACTTTACGAAGTTATGTGCGTTTTAAGAATTTTAATGTCACTCGCTATAACGGTGAAGGAAAACATCGTGAGGAAAGAAGGAATTTGCAAAACTCAAAGGTGCGTGAAGTCTGCCAATCCGCACTTGGCCAGGGTAGTGGACTATACTACACCTTAACCTTCTCATTCAGAGAAGAGACCCGTGCTCAATAGTAGGCCGTGCTGGGTTGAGATGATGATGATAAATATTAATGTAGGAAAGTAACATAAGAGTATGCGTGTGAAGGAACGTAAGCAAGCAAGACATGACAGATGACGGCTGACAGTGATGTTTGACAGACGAGGGCAGTGACAGTTATGACATAGAAGACAGTAATAACTATAATATACATAGACAGACGTAAATAAAATATTATATAAATAACGATTTACTATATTGTATTAGTATAGTATAGTATTTTATGTACTTTATTAGAAATATAATATGTATTTATTAATATTTACATCTTAT
>DWJZ01006946.1:0-12549 GCA_018249125.1 Asbolis capucinus
CAAAAACTACAGAACCGATTTAGATGAAATTCGGCATGTAGATAGGTTATAGTCTGGACTAACACATAGGCTACATTTTATCAAGGTACCTACCACAAAGTCGAAGTTCCATCACAACCTACCACGGGGCGTCAACCCCGCTTAACTTCTTTCCACGCATAGTCGAGAAAGAGTTACTTAGCTTTTGACATTAACATTCGACAATTCTTAGAAGAATATGTTACCAAGAGCGTATATATTCTATGAAATCGTTACAACTTTTTGTGGTTCTATATGTGGTTGTTTTACTCTATGTGGTAAAGCGCGCTAAGCAAAAGCCTATTCACTCTTTATTTGAATCCATTTACATTGTAATCGAACGGAACACTGACGCGGGTATCTTATTCCAGTCCTTCGCGGTACGCATGATAAAAGAAGACGCAAAGCAAGACGTTCGACGTGGAATGTCTATGAAGAAGGCTGTGCGACGGCTTAGTCGATGAAGAAAAGGAGATGGCAGAATTAAATCGTACAATTCCTGCGCACACTCCAAAATAAACATCAACCTAAATTGATAACTACTCAGTTTATTTAATACAATTTCCAAGAAGACCTTCTAGACTAACGTTATGAGTTTATAATGAGTTTTCCAAATAGTATTCTACACCTGGGTAAGTCCTTATGGCCTTATAACGTTGAATTGTGACCCAAACTTTAATACAGACTTCGTATTGCCAGATTGCCACCTGCGATAAAACGCCGTATCTTGGATCTTAAGTTGTAAATTGTACCCAATCTGCTAAGAATAGGGTTTAATTTTAAATACAGACATTTAAGTGAACTAAAGCGCAAAATTCTAGATGTTAGAGAAACTACATCACATGTGTAGTGATATTGCAGCAGTTACTCCTAAGCAGGTGAATAAATTGTAGCTCTCTCTGTTTTGTTAAGCGAAATATTAAATAATATCCAGCTTAAATTTGTTGCCTAAAGTTGGTGAGAACTTTGTAGCTTTTAGCCAGGTGCATAATGCATGTCATTATTTAGTAACTAGCTTCCGCCCGCGACTTCGCGTGGAATAGTTACTTGGGGCTAACCCACGGTTCGTTCCTGTCATACATGCTTTTGCGAAACTTGAACCGTTTACGCTGCACACGCAGCGGAAGCTCTCAATAGGAAAAAAATGTCCCGATTTTGAAACATTCTTCATTGGTGTTCTGCTCCTGTTAGTCTAAGCTTACTGAGCCTATAACCTTCCTTGATATGTGGGCTATCTAAAACTGAAAGAATTTTTCAAATCGGACAAGTAGTTCCTAAAATTAGCGCGTTCAAGCAAGCAAACAAACTCTTCAACTTTATAATATCAATATAGATTACATTTGAAACGCTTAGATGCGTTTTAAAAGTGGTTCTCATATAATTAGTAAATTCTAAAATACCCACCGTAATTGATGTTAGTCGACTCGCCCGATCACTTAGCATCAACGTCACTGAGCTATACGCTCTTCAAGACTACTCTTTGTTAATTCAGTGTTCCTTCAAAGCAAAGTTGTTCGCTAAAACACTGTCAATAGCTATGATAAAATTTGATGGGCCTGCCGCCATAGTTCCGCACTCGCGTTACTGTCAAGACTTTAGATCCAATTTTAAATGTTCGTGCTCAGCCTCTCAAACGTCGATCGCAGAAATTGCCTTCAGCGCTTGAAAATGCCTTGCCTTCAGCTTTTCCAGTGCTTCGTTGGTGCTGTCAATATCTTGTGTTCACGGTTCAGTGGCTTAGTGTTCGTTTGCCATTACAAGATTGTTTAACGTTGATAGGATTATTGTTGGGAAGAATTGAAATGAGTTAGAAGAAGAGTCAGTGTTACTTATTAAAAAAAATTGCGTGCATTATTGTAGAACCACTTTGATTAAGTGGGATAAGGGAAGGAATCACCGTTCGAACAGGTTCTATCTCTATAATAATTGATATATCTTAAATTATTTGTTTGACTTATCATTGTTACTAAGATTGAAATGATTTTATCATTATTTTAATAAATGAAATGGCGACACATTTTTATTTAACTTGTAAAAATATCTAATTTGTCTTTTGTTTTATTTAAAACGCATAAATATTAAATTTATGCCTTTTTTATATGTCTCGATTTTTTTGTGTGGCTAAGCAAACACTAATTATTACAAGCGATATAGATTTTGGATGAGATGTCGGACTAGTGTAAACTTTTAGTGACATTGATTTTGGATGAGATGTCGGACTAGTGTAAACTTTTTGTGACATTTACTAATGAATTGACTTTGAGATGAACTGATACTTCACTTATATGAATTTATTTAGGACTCACTTAGTAAACCTTTAACGGCAGACTTAAAAATTTCACTTCAAAGATTCTTACAGAACGCGCTCTAATACAGTTATCTCAACGCGAATGTAAATAGAAGTCACCAGTGTTGACAGAGGGTGCTCTGTTTGTTTAGGTAACGAAGTTTGGCTGTCGGGACACGGTTCATTGCTCGTGTTTAACTTTAGACAATAAACTGTCGATACTCTGATCAAATGAGCTTCTTAGTTACTCAGCTTCAACTCATTGATGGCCCACTACTGGGCACTCTCATGCTCTCTCACTCTCCGGTTAATGCACTCAAACAAGCTGCTCTAATGCGGATTGGTGAAGGAGTTTGGGGTTCAGTGTCGACAGACTTTATGCCGTCCGAAAGCCTCCAAAATTGCTTAATTTTTATTTACCATACATAACTCAGCGCTTGAGTACTATCCCGCCTGATAAAACTCCTATATAATGACGACTTTTCGGATCGACAACTTTACGGTTACTCTTCCTACCGACCTTGCCAGCTGTTGCTTAACTTTTTCGATCGTATATAATGAAAATAATTAAAAAAAATAAATATTTTTTTGTTTCCAAAACTCAAAAAATGTCTATTAATTTAGTTACTTAATAGAATGGCTACTAGTAACTATTCTACTATTACTAAATTACCTTAACATTAGTTACAGATTTATAAACCAGTAGTCAGTGTTTTTATAATGCCTAATGTCTCAATAGAGCAAACCTAACAACAGAAATGTCACTTATTTTGTGTGAAATATCAAAATGTATTATTTCTTCTTAAGCAATTTCGTAATCAACAACAAGTTTAGTAAGACAACCTGCCCATATTGACAGATGTTAATTTAATATTTGTAACAGAATCAAACATAAATGTTCGATGTTATTGTAAAATCATTTATCAACCTGCATCACATCATTAATTCCTTTCGCAACTCGTCACGAATGCTAAAGTTGAGTATCCACTTCAAGTATCGCCCACACGTTTCTTGTCAACTTGTGATGTTGATTGTACAAATAATCTATTCATAATTACAAAACTATTAAGAAAACGATTATCTTCTGCATTATATATACCGTTATTACTATCTTGATTTAATTAACTATTCATAAGTTGACTTTTGCTTTTAAGATATACAATACCTTCAAAAATAACGTGTTATCAACTTCAGCCAAGTACTTAGCTACAGGATCAAAGGTTTTGTTTTAATTTATTAAATTAACCATACTAAATGATAGCTGGTTCCCTCATTCCTTGCTCTCAACGTAATTATCATCTCTTTCATATTATAGGTCTCTCAGCACGACGGGAACCTTCTACCTCAATACATATTTGCGCAGTCAAAGCCTACCATATTCAGTAGGTGTCAGTTGTTCGTCAGCTATATCAAAAGCGACACAAAAAAGTAAAATTGCAAATAAAACCAACAGACAAGTAAATCTCGTAAATCCACATCAAATTGACGAGTCACTAACGAGTCCATAAAGTCAACTGGTATTGTGAGGCGATTTGTCAGATCAGCATAACACCATCAATTGATATTGTAGTCGTCAGGACAAGTGTCCGCGACGGGAGCAAGCCCACGCGCTTGATTTGCAACATCTAGTTGTGCTGGTAGGTGGAAACTGACGACACTAGTTAAATGTAGAGTTATTCCGTTGCCAGATAACTATTTAAAAATAATGAGGAAGAAGTATATTAATCGTGGATGTTCTTGTTCGATTATAATGTAAATTCTTCAAGTCAAAAGTGAATAGGCTTGTACTAAGTTAGTGCACTTTACCATCGAAGATTTCTTCGCCACTTACCATCAGGTGGGATCGTAGTCAAGTGCTAATTTATTCATTAAAAAAATCAAATTCTAGTGTACTGGGCTCGGGTCTCCAAGCAGAATGTGGAGGGTACAAGCCATAGTCTACCACGCATGATTCACACCTTTGAGAACTCTTATTTTCAGGAGCGCAGCTTTCCTCACGATGTCTTCCTTCATCGTAGAAAGTGATAATCAATTTCTGATACGCACATAACTATTTTATTATATAAATTAATAATATACTCATATATATTTATTTATCTTTTTTTTCCTTTTACTACCGTATTTCATAATTATTTTTCTTTCTTTGTTTTCTTGTTAAAGTCGTTATTACTGACCTTATAATACCGCTTTCGTTGATTTCTGTTTGGACCAAAGATTGACTAGTAGAGAATAAATTTAGTATTAATTCCGCCATCAACCACAATATTTTGATATAATAAAGTTTTAAATAAATAAGTAAAATATTTAAATAATTTACATTTTATTGTTGAATAGCCCAAGTCCGTCCGCACGTGGGACGATTGTGTCAGTCGGGCGGATCACGCTCTGCTTCATTTCTTATAGCATATCAAACCCGAGATATGAACACATTCATCAAGATACGAACACAATATTTATTAAAGTTAGATATTATTACTACAATAGTATTGGGACGGGTTGTTGGTGACTGGGTGGGTGGAGATGGATGGATGGATAATAGGTAAGTGTAAGAGCTGAAGTGTCCATGACATAGCTGTCAATGCACAAGCATTTCAATGAGGTGGTCGATTTATAATAAAGGTTTTTTTGGACAAGACTAGTAATTTTAAAATAAAAAATTTTTTTTTGGGTAAATCCACAAATAATGTGAATTTTCGGAAATTGTGGGTTCTAATACTGTAAATTTTGGAATAATTTAAATGGCTAATTTATTGTGCCTATTGTTTATTCTAGTGTGATGAAAAGACAACAAATATTTGGTTAGTGATTTAGTTGAGTGTGTATTTATTAGTAGTCAGGGAGGATCTAGAGGTACTTACCTCTTAAACGGGAGGCCCTGCGTTCGGAAGTTACCCACACCTCTAATACTCTAAGAGATATATAAATCAATTATCACTCATTCGTTTGAAGAAACCGTAAAAGGAATGGTAAAAAAAACAAAATAGTTGTGTTGCATATTAAACGACTTTTGCTTCGATCGAGGAAATTTTTTTTAACTTTGCCTTAGGATGTTTTCCTCGTTGTACGTATAAATGCAAAATCATTTTTTTATTAAGGAAAGCTAAAATATTTTTTATGTGTGTATTAAAAATGCTGCTTATGTATGTATTAAAAAATATATGTGTGTATTTCACACTTGCTGCGGTCAAGGAAAATTGAGTAAGGAAAATTAAGAAAAAATCCTACGAGATTCAACCTAATGGGGTTCACGAAAGACTAAACCGAATTTGGTTTGTGGCTCTCGCCGTCACATTGATAGGACCTAAGACCAGTAATGATACTGTTATGGCTTGTAGTAATGTTATGGTGGACCTATTAATTTTAGTACGAAGTATTCTACGCCAGATGGCGTTCAGCGAAACTTGGTTTAAAAAAGTACCTACTGTATTCTACAAAAATATCTATTGTATTTTATAAATATGTAATATTAGAACTCAAAACAATACTGAAAAATGAAACCCAGGCAGTTGGTAGTCACGATAATATATTTTCTTACTTTCTATTGTTGTTTGTTCACGAAAATGAATCCCAGGCTGCTCAAGTTACAATTTATATTATGAATTTATGTAAATCGTGGACGATTATGGCGTACTATGAAATATAATTGGTCGTGGTATAGTTTTCTATGTATTTTTATAATAGATGTTTTAAAACGGATGGTCTGTGATTTCTAATTTTCATGAAATTACAGAAAAAATAGTAAGTAAATTAATAATAAATATCACGAGACAACTCACACACGGCCATCTGAACACAAACTAAGCGTTAGCTTGTACTATGATGATCAGACATCTGATAAACACACATAAATCTTAATAATATACATATATAGATGTTCTCATTACACTCAGACACAGAACATTCCTGCTCATCACAGAAAAGTTTTTTCTAGGGATCGAACCCACGACAGCCTAGTAGTCAGGTTCACTAACCACTAGACCATCAGGCCAGTTGGTTATTGGAGCGATAAATCCTATCTCCTTATTAAGTTTATAAAAAGTCATATCTCAATTATAACCAAAGAAATGACTTAAAAAACAGAATTAAACAACACACGTCTTGAAACAAACTTATAACTTGAAGATAACTTGCATACGGCAATAAAGCCGCAAGTTGCTTACATAATATCGCTGAATAAACAAACGTTTCTTTGTTAGCAAATGATAGGAGTGCACGCGATTTTGTGTCTTGTGGACGGAAGGATGTGCCGACTATTTACAACTTAGACGCCGGCTTAAGTACTCGCTGTAAAGGTTTGTTTTGTATGGGTAAGTCTCGATTCCCACTGTGTATAAGAAACTATTTATTTTTGTATATTCATATTTATGTCACCTCTTAATAGAAGATACAAAGGGCAAGATTAAATGTGGAGAAATCTGATGATAGGTGTTTTACCAATATTAAATATGTATACAAAATATATATTGAAATAAAACATAAATAAATACCTAAATGAACTAGTATGATACGAGAGAATCTTGTTAGATGTGTGTACAACACAAATGCTTTTTATTGTACACACAGCAGGACATACTTTTATAACGACAAACAATTAAATGTTCACAAATGGTGGTCTTATCGCTAAACAGTGAACTCTATCAGATAACTTTTCCAACCAGTCAGAAGAATTTCTCACATCATTCCTCCTGATATCCTACGTCTACATATCTCATTCTCTCGTAAATTACTTTCTATAGTTCCGTCTCTGTCGTATAAGAATTGCACAATGCACACACGTTTTTATATTTAGCCGTGGGTATAGAAGTCATTTATGTCTATAAAAATTCTATAGGCGTGTGATAAACTGTATAAAACGATGTCAATGCTTATAAAGTGCTATATTTTATCACCACAATCAAAAAGAGCGCAATATTAAAATTTTGAACATGTTTTCTTTGGAGGAGTAAAGAATGGATGACAATTTATATAGAAACTTTCGTGTGTGGGTTGTCAATGATATAAACATGTTAAGATTTCCAACAGTCTGTGATTTTACACAGCATAGCAACGCACCGTGGGAAGTTACCGAAATGCAGACGAGATCGGTAGCGCAAAAGAATAATACTTTTATTATATTATTATTAGAGTTTGAAATTGGAAAATAAGATTGACACAGACGAATACGCACCATGGGAAATTATTGTACCACGTTAAGGAAGTCTCGGCTATTGAACAGATTCACCAACAACATGCTGCAAGATGGGTGACAGAAATAAAAGAGCTGAAAGAAGAAAGAATCGAAATGGATTGAATAAAATTTGAATCGTCAATTCCATTTGTGAATAAATAAAAATTATTAAAAACTAAATACAACCAACTCTGTTATGTCCCCGTAAGACTCTTATTACCGACTTTTATTTACGAGTAACTTGTAGTGTATGTTTGTATATTAGTATGTTAGTATTTTTATACATTTGTTTGTTACGGGTCAAATGCAAGCTTAATTAGATCTATTTCTTCTTACGCTATGGAGCGGAAATTTTGCATAAAGTTTTCATCCTGATGTCAATGCATTTTTATGACAAGCATGACCTGATACAACGTTCAGAATTGGCTCTATATAAGGGAACTCCTCAACGGTTAACAATACAGTTATGAAATTTTGTACGTGTGTACGTATGTATTTAAAGCTTGTGTTAACTTTAACTTATGTTTTTGTTTCCTTTTTTAAATTTAAATAAAAAAAACACACCACCGTTAATTGTTTCTTTTCAAATACATTTGTGTATGTTGTATGTATACAAAGAAATATTTTCACGCAGTATTATGTGTTTATTAAATTAAATAGGTGTACAATAGTTGTGGTCATTGTTCGTTATCACGTAAAGTCGACACACGAGCTTTGTACTCAGTCGGTGGTCTGTATTAAACAAACAAAAGTAATTTACAATTTCGTGATAGAACCACATTAGCCGAAAATATTTATACCAATATAAGGTGACCAAATAAGGATATATTAAATGATTTTTTTAACATTAATTCAAAATACTCGGTCGGATCGTAAGAGCGCAGATAGACTGTTTGAACGGTGGTCTTTCGAATCCTGGGTTCACGCTGCACTTTTAAATTTCAAAGTAATGCTCGTTAATTATCAGTTGTTTCGATGAAGTAAAATATCATGAAAAAACCTGCAATACTAAAGGTTCCCTGTAAAATTTCCGAACCTGAAGTTTACCCTGTAGATGTAGGAAGGTGAAGAAATATGCGTTTGGCCAGTATGGCAGCCTTTACATTAATAATGTTACTAAAAAAGTCCCTAAAAGGTGCCATATAAGTCGTTTGTAGACGGAGTCAATGATCCGGTAGGTCACATACCAGGTTACAAGGAAATATTGCCAGGCCGATTTGACAGGCCGGTTGGTCTAGTGGTTGGTGAACCTGACTGCTATACCGAAGGTCGTGGGTTCGATTCCCACCCAGGTCAAACGTTTCTGTGATGAGCAGGAATGTTTGTCCTGGGTGTCTGGATGCAATTATCTATATAGGTATGTATTTAAAAATCTATATGTATGTTTATCAGTTGCCTGATCACCATAGTACAAGCTAACGCTTAGTTTGGGTTCAGATGGCGGTGTGCGAGTTGTCCTGAGATATTTATTTCTTTATGCCAGTAATAAAATAAATAATTTAATATTATATTGATTGGTTACTTTGCCAAGCCTAAGAAAATAAATGGTAACTTTAAATCATCTTGATTTAAAATTGTACCCTATTTGGTTACCCTAGTCTGAATAATTTTCCCCGCTAAAGACAAAACGAAAATTATACTAGGGGGATATAAACAAAAGCTTGTATTTCATTGATTAATATAACACAGAAAACAAAAGAGCAGCGTCTCAACAGGGGAGGAATGTCTTTTGTACGATATACATAATTAAAAGTTGAATCCAACCCCTACCGGCCGATTCTCGATTCGAAAATCGGAATGGAATCGAAACTAAACGATTTCAGAACAGTTGAGTTGCATTTTATTTCTCACCATTTAATTAAAAGGTGAGATTACGTCAAAAAAATCAATTATTGTTTGTGCATAAGTAACATTGTGGGATCCTTTGTGAACCTTTCATGACCATATCTCAGACAAATTTTTATCTTTTGCTTCTTGTGGCCTTGGATGATCAAAATGGGGAATTGCATAAATAAATCTTCACGTTAAAGTTCTCTGTTCTATATGAACCGTTCTTTTTTTCCACACAAATCATAGACTATGCATTTTCCATAGACAGGGTGCACAGATAACAAACAAAGTCACAGCACGTCATGCAACAAACATGTTTGTCCATCAACTCTATGATTGTCACTGTCACTGTCAGTTACGCAACAAAAAACATTCACCTGTCACCTTTTTTATTTACAATCTTAACTTACACTGTATCTTTATATGTTACTATATTTGTTTATTAAGTGTTCGGGTCAAATCTTGCAAGCTTAATTAAATCTACTTCATCTTACACTATGGAGCTGAAATTTTGCATAAGCTTTCCGTCCTGGTGGCAATGCAGTTTTATGATAAGCGTGACCTAATACTACGTTCAAGATTAGCTCCAGACTAGGTAACTCCTCAACTGTTAACTATACAGTTATGAAATAAATCTTGTTACTAATAATACTTTCGGATCCTTTTGTTTATTTGCTATGGTATTGGAACATTAATTTTAATAACATTATAATGAAATACAACATATTATTATTCATTATAAATAAAATAATATGCATAGTCATGATCTAACATAACACATTAAAATAAATATATAATTAACTATAATTATAATTAACTGGCAACTGCTCTAAAATTATTCAGTTTCGATTCTTTTCCGACCCTGAAAGCGAGAATCGGACGGTTGGTATAATAGCCGGCACAAGTCATGAGCATTTCATTGTTCGGATTGACATGAACCGCGCCGTCGCTTCACGCTATTGGTCCTTTGTTTATAATTTGTCGCCTACTGGGTACGCCGTGTACGCGCCTGTCGTGCAAGTCGTCTATTGGGTCAACCTATCGCTTGCTGCTCTTATGACAATGACAATTTAACTATATATTGTTGAATTATAGTTGAATTTCAACCATGGAATATCTGGTTATGAAATATAATTATGCGAATGGAATATAATATAAGAGAATGTAAACGAACTCTAAAACAACGGTTGTTCCGTGCACGAAGCAGTGGTGACAAAGCGAAAAGTTAAGACAACTTCTGTTTATTGTGTACAACTTCAGAAACTTATGGAAGGTTTAACATGACGTTTTGCATCTGCTGTGATATTGCCACATTCTTTATTCAGTTTGGGTAATTTTGATGATGACTCTTAAAATGGCTGTGATAAGTTTAACTTATTTCTGGCAGCTTCTGAACATATCTCGTTACCGCGGAAGTCTAAAGCATTCCACCACGCCGTTCCATTGTGAATTGGAGAAGTGGATAGTGGACAACCCATGTGTCGTAATTTTGTGACACCTGAATGCCTCCAAGATGGCTTAAGGATATATTATGGTAACAAGGTGGACCGACGACCTAATATTATAAACATAACAAGTTTTATTAAAAATTATTAAAAACATCAGCTTTAATTGTAGATCCTTAAGACAAAGAAACAAACAAAATTTCATAACTGTATTTTTAAACATTTAATTGTTCCCTTGTTTGGAGCCAATCCTGAACGTAGTATCATGTCATGCTTATCGTAAACATGCATTGTCATCAGGATGAAAACTTTATGCAAAATTTCTGCTCCGTAGTGTAAGAGGGAGTGGGTCTAATTAAACTTACAAGTTTTGATCCGTAACAAACAAATATACTAATATACAAACATACAATGCAAATTAAAAAAAAGTTTGTAAAAAATTAAGGTTTGTTTGTGTGTAGACTTCGAAATGGTAGGACATAGAATACCGATGTCCATAGCAACTTTGTTGAGAATTCTCTGGTAAAGGTTTTAGTACCAAAATAACATCGATTAGACACATGGTTGATGAGTTGATGCGTAGGAACGCGCGCCGGGTACAGCTAAAAAACTTAGTACAATTGCACAACAAAGTAATTACCACAAAGTACTCGGCAGACAATATTTAGGAGGTACTCTCGATAGGAGATAAGCTAGAATCCATTACCAATGTCATTTTAGATAAAAGCTGTGGCACTCTTTTTACGACTTGTGTAATACTGCTTGTTTCGTGAGATAACAATAAAATGGGCGTTTTAAAGTTAATAGTACTAAAAATAAGGTGTAAAAGATATTTCAAGGATAAATATATTTAGGTTTAAATAAATATCTTTGGACGCACGGTCATTTGAATTCAAACTAAGCACTAGCTTGTGCTATGGTGATCAGACAACTGATCAGACAACATAAACATACATATATATTGTTAAATACATACTTATAAAGACATCCAAACACACAGAAAAACATTCCTGCTCAACACTGAAAAGTTTGACCTGGGCGGGAATCGAACCCACGACGATATGTGTAGCAGTAAGGTTCACTAACCACTAGACCAACTTGCCCGTCAATGGGTATGACTCCGTACTAATATTTTAGAAGCCACTCTGTCTGTCACTTTGTCACGCCTAAACTATTGAATCGATTTCGATGAAACTTTATAGAGAAGTTGAATGGAACTTAAGGAAAAACACAGGCTACTTTTTGTGAAACCTTAGATTGAAAAAGTCCACTTATTCGAACTCTGATTCCACAAACTAGATTCCAAGTAAAATCTATTGTAGTCTCCGGAATAATATAGTCAATGTTATTCCTAAGATTTGAGATGTTATTCCTAAGATTTGAGATGTTATTCCTAAGATTTGAGATGTTATTCCTAAGATTTACATATTAGTGAAAGAACTATTGAAATTGCTTATTATTTTAGAATTTCAAAGCTTTTATATAACTTGCAGTGTATGTTTGTATATTTGTTTCTTGGTATATTTGTTTGTCAAGTCCTGCAATCTTAATAAGATTTACTTTCTATTACACTACGAAGCTGAAATTTTGCATAAGTCTTCCGTCCTGATAATGCATTCTTTTGATAAGTATGAGCTGCCGCTACGTTCAGGATTAGCTCCAGACAAGGGAACTCCTCAACGGTTAGCAATATAGTTACGAAATTTTGTGTATTTCTTTGTTTTAGGGAAAAAACCGTTATAGAACTAAAACTTGTATTTTTAATATTTAAATAAACCTTGATTACTTTGTCTATTACACAT
>DWJZ01006947.1:0-12548 GCA_018249125.1 Asbolis capucinus
ACCCTCTGCTGACGACTTAGCATCGAGATTGTCAGATGATTTTTCCTGTTTTTTAATGACTCTCTCACTAATTTCCGATCCTCACGGTTACTGGTATTACGTTTGCGGCGAATCGCAAGTTGGACCGCTCGGCGCGAACACCTGACAGTTCTGGATATTTCAAGTTAGGATTTCCCTTGTTCGTGTAAAATTCGAATTTCTACACGTTTTCCAAGAGACAGCTCGGGTTTTTTAGGCATTTTATATAAAAATTAATACAACTCAATACAACACTGCTCTAGATCACGGTATGTATACACGACGCGAAATGGTGAACTGAATAAATAAATATTGGATATTACGAAAGGGATACCATGCTTTGCAACAGATGTGTTTTAGCCCTAAATGGGTACACTATTCTTTTAAATCCCTTTTTAGCTACCGCCTAATTCATATGTAAACAAAAGGTAATGTTAACTATTGCAGGTTTTGCACACCTGCAAAACAAATGCCGTCCGAGGCTAACATTTGCCGTCCGAGGCTGACACGAGTGGACTTGGTGGGCCTGCTGGTCAATCGGCCACTTTAGATTACATAGGATTTATCCATTATAATATTATAAATATGAAATTACGTACGTATGTCCATTCTTCCCTTTGAAACAGCGACAGATTGACGTGTTTAGATAGTTGATGGTCTGTAGAGTGACATGGTCTACTTTTTCTGAATATCAGTACCACGCGGGCGGAGCCTAGTCATTTTATAGATATTTTCCTAATGAGATGTGTCAGTAAATGATATTAGATGTCAGTAATAGGAGTAAGACTTCCGAGCGGTCCCGCCGCGCCCAATCAGAACTGTCATACGATGCGCGCTGTGCTGTGTCGGGGGTCTCGTGACAGCAATCATAGTGCACACATGGTATACGCTTTAACCTATTGGTGGCCCTCTGTTGAGCACGGATCTCTCCTCATATTGAGAAGGCCTGGATCATGCTCCACCACGCTGCTCTGAAGTATATTGGTGGAGGGGTTAGTGGCCAACCCAAGTTTCCTTCTACGTTCCAAGTCCTGCTACTGACCGCGCCCACTGTTGCCTAATGTTGCTGATCTATTACGATCAACATCGGGCGCTAGGCAATGAACACTAATGATTACCAAAATATACACCTTAATTATTGGACTTGTTTATGTTTGTTAAGTTACAAGTTGTCTGAGTAGTTAGAGGTATGAGAGAGTTCTATTGAATAATATAAATGCAAAAGTTTGTGAAGATGGATGGATGGATATTTTCTGCCTCTTTCATGCAAAAACTAAGCAACTGATCTGAATTAAATCTGGCACAGAGAGATAGATTCGCTAGAGATATCTTAGATTAAAATTACTATATTTTTTATAATTGTATAATTTTTTCATGAACACAGCACGCGGCAGAAGCCGCGGGCGGAGAAAAATTATTATATGCGTAAATTCACCTGCTTTGAAAATGGGAGCATCGTAAACAAACCTTCGAGCCTGATGTCCTCGATGTCAGGTGTGCGCTGCCGCCGGCCACCTCGGCTTGATGGGCCTTGGCCTCATTCTGATGGTTTCCCCATCAACTCACAGTTGTAGGTCGGGATGTAGCTTTATTATGAGATTGTAACTGATTGGCTTGGCTACCTACGTTGACGGTGAGAATAACGGGCCAGGCCGGGAGACAAGAAGGTGAAGGAAAAACCATTTGGTAGGTACTTGTAGTTGGGAGGTATAAAATAAAAATGTTTACATGAATTAAAGGAAAAAATACTTTTGAAAAAGTCTACACGACATCTAAATAAGCTTTTCAATCGTTTTCGACAAACTTGAAACATTGACTGATGTGTTTATGTCGTCCAGTGGTAAATATGGTTGCAGGCAGGGGCGCAGCCTCGCGGGGCTCTACGTGTGTAAGCAAAAGTTAGTAAAACTGTATGCCTAATGCCATATAATCTGGTGCTTCTTGGGAAAAAACGAACTGTCGTACGTTTCTATAGAGGTTTAACTTGAGAAATGAGGAATGCCATAAAAAGCAATTTCTTTTGTCCCGGGTTAAGTGTGCACCCGAACGTTGGCAACATCTGTTCATCATGTACAGCATGTACAGCGCCCTCCAAGGCACGCTACGCCACTCTGGACATGATCATAAAACACGACGCTCTCAGTCCAGGCCTCTAAAGGTCCTCCATGACAATTAATTCGGTACCAATGTCTGTGTAACCTACTAGTACTTTTAGGTGTGATAACTTGTTTTTTTTATATTTGTAAGTCATACTTTATCAGTTCTTGCAGAATTTATCAGTTTAGTAACCGCCTAACAATCAGAACTTATTAAAAAACTTTATTATTAAAATATATCTTCTTTTTATATGCATATATACTATGTTACGGGTACTCACGATATATGTTATTTTGCGCCGATATATTGCAACCCAGTTGCAGGGATCGTGGTCCTGGCGGAAGAAGATACCCGTAAAATAGCATAATGTATACAGTAGGAACACAATCAGTAGAGTATGTTTATTGTATTGTAAGAGAGAGAGAGAGAACAGCAAGAAAATGTTCACCATTACAACTATACTGATAATAAAACTAATATTAACTAAACTAATTCTGTACATACATATGTATGTATTTTTTGATCAGTATTGCAGGGAGGCTTTGTTATTGATTTATAATAATATTTTTATTTCAAGTAACAAGCACTCATATATGTCAGTATAACACTCACTTGTGTCACTATGTTAGTACTTAACCTAAATTGAATTAAATTAGAGATCAAAACATTTTTTATTTTTTGTCTGTCTGCCTGTTCGAGCATCCCGCAAAAATAATTGGACAGATTTAGACGAAACTTGGCATAATTGATGTTTAAAACCCGAGAATGGTTACAGGTTAGGTATTTATTTCAGGAAATGGCTTTGTTTCCGCAGGATAACAGGTTAAAATTCGTTTGGCGACTCTGAAACTAATGGACCAATTTAGATGAAATTTTGCATGTTTGTGGCTTATGTATGGACAATGGTTACAGGATAAGTTTTATCCTAGAAAACTGCTTTGTTCCCGTGGGATGATAGGTTACAGTTAGTATGGCAACTCTGAAACCACTGGATAATTCTTCTTCCGAAGCGAAGCAAGGGCAATTTCTAGTTAATAATAGTTCCGTAAACAGAATAATAACTATTAAGTGTCACGTCAGTTACAAGTTAACAACGATTCTTTACATTCCATTCGTCCTACAATATTCGGTAAAATTTATAATAATTAAAAAACTCTGATTTAAAATAATAAAGTATCATTTAGTCAAAACAGAATAATACTTTGTGTCCAATAGTAGTGTTATGTATCACTACTTTGAATCGACCAATCCCGTTGCACTATGTTGCCTCGCTCACTGTCTTCATTTTGTAAAAAATAGGATATTTAAAATGAATCATCGGTACGAATTAGCAGCTAGTATCGATGTTGGAGACGATTATTGCAATGTCAACTTTTCCCAGTCCCAATTAAGTAAAATCGTTTCGTTGTAGTCTATTTAAATATAGCCCTGAAACTAAACCCTATCAATTAAAGTGCATGTTGCATACGTGGTTCTGAGAAGCCGTCCTCGGGGAGCACGCATGCGTGTCGGAGCGCGGGTTTGGTATAAAAGCTGGAATGTCACGAACTCTCCCATCATTCCCTCGGCCACGGGGAGCCTTTACAACTTACTTTCTAATTAAACTCGCGAAAGTCGTATCTTTATATTGTACTTTGTTTATTGATCTGATAGTTTTATTGATCTTTTGAAGGTGAGTCTTCCTTTTGGTATGCTTTATTTATTTTTTTCTACTCTTTTTATCGCGAAGGAGGTTTTTAAAAAGTTTGTTCAACTTTTAAAGTATCAATTTCAGATCGGCAAAAAATGTACAAAAATCATATTAAAAATTATATTTGTATCGGCTTAATATATTTATTGAATCACCAAATAATATATATATATAGGTATATATGTATCTCCTTATTAAAGCTTCCTTTTTACGAGTTGATAGTGTATGGAGCATTTATTTCTTAAAAAATTATAAATATATTTTTAGGTATCCCAAGACATATTTGGACCAATATCCTAAAATATTGAACTGGGCCGTATAAGAACGTAGTTATTTTTAGAAAAAAATCTGCTGTAATTCCTTAACTTACATTTACCTCTTGCGTAGAAGGTCCGAGATTTAATATCCAGCTAAATATCGTGTTATGTTATAATAATGTACTTAAAATAGTGATGGGAGCTTGTTGTTCTGCGGAAGCAACAGAAACGAAAATTGTAGGTTATCTTTCAGCCGTGCAAGGTCGTCTCTAGGATCAAATTATCATGTGTGCGGGGCTCTGCCCATCGTGCAGGCCGGGTCAGCTGCTCGGGCTGTCCTGCTCAATGAAGGTTTAGGATTTGACGAACGATTTCTTCTGTAGGCTGTTATTGATCTCAGTTTAGGTTAGACTCTTTCACTCTCTCTTTGTTCAACCCTTCTTCTAAAATCGGTTTTAATGTATTTATACTTGTTGTTTTCGGAGTGTCAGATTAGAAACAACGCGGGTTAGTTATTTCTTTCGGAGGACGATTCGTGTTGAAGATGCGGTAGGATGGTAACCACTTAGTGGCATTATTTGTTTATTCGTCCACCGTGTGCCCGACCGATATAATTTTGGTACCAAGACCTTTTTCAAAGAATTATTAACAATTTGATGAAGGCATCAGTGCTCTATATCCTAGCATTTCAGAGTGTACAGGACATTTTTTTTAATATCTAAGTTTATATATCTGGAAAAATATATTATTATATTAAACATGCTTTCGTAAGAGTTGCGGTACGACGCGGCGTTCAATTACAAAACAGCCGGCTCTGAGTTTGTATTTTACTCGTATTAAAATGTACAATGTGTACTTCTGGTGCTTGTTAGTCGTTATCTATCTTTGTAGTCTTTATTCCGCTATATATTTCATCATTAATTACTCCAGATCGTCAAATTCATATATATCCTTAGTAACCATTCATCACACTTAAAACTTTTCCTATGGCCCATTTTGTAGATCTTTCAAAGTGTAGCTGGTCCCTGAACCATATCAGCTATTCAAAATCTGTTAGATTTACTATTCTTTTGACCATGCCGCGAATTGAAGCTCGAGATTTATCATAGCTGTATAAATGATGAGGCCGTGCGTGAACAAATTAATATTTAAATAATTGTAACAGATACCAAATAAATTCAATAAAATTGTAACTCCACTGTAATACAATTAATGAGCCGCTTCAAGTAATAGTGACAAGCCGACGAGTAATGTTATACATAAATCTTTCATCGCCATAACGTCCTGAATGCAGTATTAGTTAAACTTGTTAGTTTGTAAAAGTAAGCTAGGATCACTTGTGTTATTTTATTGACATCGGTTCGCAAATAATAAAGATACGGTAATTTAAAGATGTATATGGCCGTCGGCCGTCATAATATCTGATTGAGTCCAAGTACATGTTAACTTGCAATAGTGTTTCGATTCAAAGAAATTATTTTCCAATCTCAGGTGGCTCTCGTTAATAGGAAAACCTTAAAGTAGACAATAATTGAATCTGTGAGCTGCTACAGAGCGGCTCCTGGACTAGCGGTCCTCCAACGGACAGGCAATTACGGACTACTGCGGAAAACTGTTGGACTGAAGTAGACAGTCTCTCATTTATCACCGTTCCGTGTTCAGGTAGTTAACCGAATTCAAAAAAGCGTATCGATTCGTCGCGTTGGTATATTAATATATAATTTACATACATATGTTCTACCATTAGGTACCTATATAAAGAGAGTTTGACTAATTTAGATTATTACATGAAGTTTATGTTCTAGTTGTGTTTTTAATATTTTTCAATCTGTTTTAGTATATTTGTTGTCGCATATATTCATGTAATATTGGGAGACATCTGACTTTTTGAGTTATCTTTAATAATTCTTATTTAATTGGTTGCGACTATGTTGACAGTTATCGTTTCATTGTATTACTTGCTGGACCCATAAGAAGTCGGTTTTTAATAATGAAAATGATTATGTGTTAATATATATAACAATAAAATATATGCAACAATTAAATTACTTTTAGTGACAGTTACAGTTAGTTTAAAAGTGGTGAGAGACGGTAGGGTAACATTCAACGGTTCATAATCAAACTCTGTCGATGGCCGCCCGGCCGCTGGCCACGAGACACTGGAAGGTTGAAATTAACGTCAAACAACACACACACACACACACACACACACTAGTTTGTACAGTCTATATTTTTGTGTTAATTGGATCACAATGTATGTAGTTAAATCGACTGGAAGGTGGTCATATGGGATACCGGGGTCTGTCCATCAAGAGAGAAAACCGCGAAGCAGTAGGTAATCGGTTTCATTGATTTTGAATTGTGTGATCGGTTTAATGCTATTTCATTGCTATCGAATCTTATAAACATGTACATATATGTACATATGTTGTTGGCCGATGGTGATAAAGTTTCTCGCGCTTCCGTCCTTTTGGAGGAGGGCTCGCGAAATCCGGGTGACAGTTGTTATCGTTAGGTAGCAGGCGATAAACGTTATCGAAGTCACGGTGACCTACAAGTGGTACAAAATCTCCGACACTAGGGTTGGCTCGCAGCCTCTCCGACAATACGCGGTGCTTGGTAGCAGGCCATTGATGGGACGAACTCAAAGAGCAGAACAAAGGGGAACAATTAAGTTTAATTTGGATCAAGTTTTCTATTATTTTTATTATATTAATTTAATTGTAGATGCGTAAAAATACGAGGAAATGTCACCGCAGGCGTCGAACACGCTTCTTGTTAGGAGCAACGCTGGTTCTCGCATTTTCAACATATATCAATCAAGTAAGTCAACATTAATTTATAAAATGTAGGTAAAAAAAGTAACATTTGGTTTTTACAGATTCAAATATTTTGTTTTTCTATAATAGGTTGTTGGATTACAATCCGAGGCAGATGCGAACCAGTGGCCGAGCATGCCCCGCAGGAACATCGCCGCG
Source organism: Asbolis capucinus (assembly GCA_018249125.1). Lineage (NCBI taxonomy): Eukaryota > Metazoa > Arthropoda > Insecta > Lepidoptera > Hesperiidae > Asbolis > Asbolis capucinus. The sequence continues at coordinate 7,041 of DWJZ01006947.1, forward strand.
CTGGCCAGGGAGGGTTACTTACGGAGCTCGCTCAATACTTTGAAAAGAAGCATTTCAACTCTGGCTAAAAATGGTCAATTGCCTACTTTTAGGGCGCCATATGATGAAGTCGACAAGGAAGAGACAGATGAGGAAGATTCTCCAGATAAAAGAAATCTGGCCTCGATCGCGCGCCTTCGAAGCTATTCGACGATGAAGAGAAATATTCAAGCATTAGCCAGGGACGGGCATAGATTTGGAAGAGGCCAGTATCAGCAAGCAGACAAACGAAACATCCAGTCTTTGGCCCGGAATGGCTTGATACACAAAAAAGACGAGTTCCTGGGAGATGAATACTATTACCCCTTTTATCAAAATCCAATACCGCCGCTGTCCGAAGTGGACGGTCCTTATGATTTCAATGAAATGTATGATCTCCAACAGTCCATCAACCCCGACATGTTTCAACCACTATCCCGGGTGTCGAAGCGGGGTGACGTAGGGATGTTCCCCAATATGTTCGTTCCGAGTCAGAAGATCGATGACGGTTGGAATTATAAACGAGGCTCAGTTGGCTTGCCGGCTCTCGGCATCTACCGCCCCATTTATACCGACCCCAACGGCAACAGGAACAAGAGGTCCATTTACTCGATCCCCGATGTGTTGGACAAGAATGATGTCGACGACGACAATACAGCCGACTACGACGATGCTGATGACAAGCGTTCAGTGGGTGAGTGCTGTTTCCCAAACGCTTTCGTCTTCAAATAGTTACATCAATAAATAACAATTGATTCGCTAATATTGATGTAAATTAAATTAATTGGTTTTGTTTTGCATATATTGCGTCTGTTGCAGATGAAGAATATGAACAGCAAAATTTTGTTAAACGTCATATTGGCTCGCTTGCGCGTTACGGTTTACTTCCCACGTTTAGGTATTCAGGTGGTAGATACAGCAGGTCGGGGAGGGCCAGGCTGCTCTTGCCCAGCCAGGACTATCTCCCACCCTTCAGGTCTCATAAATGTTAGACGTGCTAAACAACGTTGCCATAGTGTGTGTTTAGGCGAACATAGTAGTTCTAGGGTATGTGCTTTACGCTTTGCAAACATTGGCCTTCTAGCATGCTTTTCTTAGTGCATTTATGTTATATGTTCGGTAAAGAATGTACATATTATTAAAAGGGCTAATCCAAGCACAAAATTTTGGTTAGTTGTTTTTAAACCACGCTGTTGAGATAATGCACACTCACACAGGAGTCAAGAGGATTAGCAGCATGCTTCCTTTTGTTTAGAGTGCTTCAAGTATTAGAGGAACCATTACAGATATCTGTGTTGGAATACTTATTGGTTGTCACGTCATTTTGAACTCTGTTTTAGGGTCGATTATAACTTTCATCATAATCTGTAGACACGATGTTTAGATAACGTGTTGTCCCAATATTTTTGAAATAGAGTAACGTTTTTCAATACTAATTTTAAATTAATTACAAATGATTGTCTCTAAATTGTATAATATATGTATCTCTCTAGGTGGTCCAGGACAGAATCAAATTGCCTGATTTTACTCATTATTGACAGATGATAGAAGTTAAATTTAAAGATTATATTAAGAAATTCCAACTCAAAAATCATCAATAACACTGTATGCTGATTATTTTTTTATTGAGTTAGGTCGTCTACAGTTTATAATTAAAAAAAGGTTTTAATCTTTCTTAATTTACTTCTATTATTTTTGGAAAATATATTTTTTTTATTATATTCGATTTTGAATGTTACAGAGCGAGATCGAAGTGATCAATAGGTAATTGAAATAAATTCGTATTATTTAGTTTAGTATTATTTCTAATTAATTTTTTTTTTCAGGAAGTATTCCTCTGACGAGAATGTCCAAGCTAGGTAAGTATTTCATATGAGGTACATAACTACATACCCACACAAAGTAAGTTGGCACTTTAAAACATCACTGTTGTTCTTCTAATGAAAGTGAAAAAAAAATCTTATAGTAAATGGCGTTCTTACAAAAAAGCAACCGCTAAAAAAGTGACCGCTTGGGGCAAAAAATATTGAGCCCTTCCAACACTTGTGTTGGCCACTAGCCCCTCCACCAACGGAGCAGCGTGACATAGCATGGAGGAGGCCTCCTCAGTATGAGGCTCATTGATAATATTTTAGAGAGATTTTATTTAGTTCGTAGCACAGTGGCACCTGCGGCGGATGCTCGCTACAGTTCTCACATTACCCGCTCTATAGAACTGCTGTGTATTGTGCCGCTGTTGTATTGTCTCTCTCAACTGTTCATGTGTATAATGGAACACGTGTTGTACTCCTACAATATTATCATCTCTATTTAGTACTTTGCCTTTTAAAAGCGAAGTTCTCTACGCATACTTGTTATTGTGGTTATACGTTTCTAATGTTACTTCACACTTGGAATAATAATAATCATCATCATTTGTACAATCCATAACTGCCTCATTACTACGCTCGGGTTACTCACAGAGTGAGGAGTACCAGCTGTAACCACCACCCAGGCCAAGTGCAGATTGGTGGACTTCACACACTTTCGAAAATTTTATGGAGAATTCTCAGGAGTGCAGGTTTTCTTACGATGTCTTCCTTCACCGTAGCAAGTGATAATAATTTTTTGAACTATAACTTTGAAAATTACAGATGCTTACAACAAAATTTGAACCTCCTGTTCAAAGTTCAAAGTTCTACCACTGCACATTTGGTATAATAAATAAGAATAGAAAACAACAAAACGGTGCTATTTATATTAAGGAATTTGGAAAATTTTAAATGCGTGTTCCAATTATATTTTATGTGCATTATCATTGGGGTGTCCATATTGTTGACAAAACACGGATTGTTTCAAACTGTTCCAATTCAAACCTAATAATTACCAACAACTAAGTACAGGGATAGCAAACATTTTTTTCTTGCGCATTCTTTGTAATTATATCGGTCTCAGTGATCCACTAGTGGTTCTACCAAATTCTCAAAACTAGCCTCAAATATAAACAAAACTTACTGAAAACTACAATTTTAAAGCTTTAATATGTTTTTCTTAAAGTGTCAGAAGTTTACACATAATATACAGCCGAACAAATTTCACTGTTTTTTTTACAATTGTTTTCATAGATCAGTAAATTATGCCAACATTTCTCTTCATCAGTCGTAATCAGAGAAATTTTCTTTGTCTTTGTCCACTGTCCTTGGGTAAAAAACTGTATTTACGGTGAAAGTGAAAGCACTGAAGTGTGCGACAGGGCACTCACATATATGAAATTTATAAGTACGCGGCTCAAACACGCCGCCCGCTCCCTGCGCTGTTCAATAATAAATGTTTACCCGTACGGTGTAGGATTATATAAAATGATGTTGACATGGACATTTTTGTTCAGGGAATATATCTCTAATACCGAAGATGACGCAGCCACCGACGCAAGCGACGACCCCCACGTATCGGCGGCGGCAGTACCTGCTCACCCGCACCCGACCGGACGGTACTTCCACCGCGCGCTGAGCAACGACCCCCCCGCCGCACCGCCCCCCTCCCTCCCCAACTACGAAGCCATGACCAGGAACCGGTGGCAGCAGCCCAGCAAGTACTACTACTTCAGGTCCTTGAAGGTGCCGCACCATACGTCGGGGAAGAGGTATCTCTTGCTCCCGGCGGTGGACAATGCTATAAGGAAGAGCTACCGCAACAGCAGTCTGCCGAGCCGCCGCAAGAACCTGTAGCCGTGCCGCTGCGCGCGGGGCGCGTGACACCCGGACGGACCGTTTCGGTTCCAACACAACTCTCATTAAACCCTTTGCAACCTGCTTCAACTTATGCTAAACGGAGACAACGGACCTGAATCTCTTAGACAATAACTTCGATAATAAACTCTCGTATTTGATATTCATGTTAAGTAATTAAACTCAATTTGTATCTTTACTAGGTTAGAAAAGTAAGTTACGGCGGACCTTATTCCTAGGAAACGACCCCTGGCTCGATCATGACCTACAGATGTACCAGTACGACATCATGTTACATTTAGATAGATTTAGATTACGTTGACAATCGCAAATACTATCACGTTTTTAATATAAAGTGTTATGTATTTTTCGGTCTTTTTGAAAATAATTAAGAATCTTTTTAAATTATCAAAAAGAATATTAGGTAGAATATTAATGAGTTGTATCTCGTTGTGGTAGGCACTAAGCAGCATCATTCTTCTTCCAATGTTCGTGTACTCACTGTCTTATTAAATTAGTCTCTTTTTGACTAGAATCGCTGTGTTTGACAAATAACTATTGTTATACAATATTAACTTACTTAAACAAGTGTATCTTAAGCTTTAAGAACTCTACCAGTGAAGCCTTCACTTTGTAACTTTCGACAATAAACTCAAAATGTTTCGACTCGTAGAATATATTGTGCATTTTATGAATAAAATAAATTCGTCTCCAGTTTACGGCAAATTTTCATAATATATTAAACTTCAAATAGATACTATATTTATAAAAATAATGTCATGTTTATTATACTGTAAATAAATTAAAACAAACCAAATTGTCTTTATAATTTATTTCCAATATTAATTTTATGTTTCCCGCAGGTCAATAGGCGCTTTCATTATGCACTTTTGAATCAACGTCAAATTATTAATTTCATTAGAAAGAAGAAAGAAAGAATTTATTTCGTCGCATAAAATCAACTACAAGATACTTTTAAAGTACTTATTAAGATAAGATAATTGTTTTAACGAAGTCAGGAATCTACATGTTCACTAGTTCTTCGTTCGTCTATATTTTTGTGGTGGCTAAAAGAAAGCTGCACCGGTGTCGGTGGAGGTCGTGGTAGAGTTAGAACTGCTGCACTCGTCGCTGGGGAAGAAGGAGCACCAGCCGTTATTGCAGTTGCGGAACAGGCCGCGGCAGGTGCGCACTATACCGACGTTGTTAGGGTAGCAAGCCAGCGACTGGTTGCAGCTGATGCAGGAGGCGCCACCCTGGGAAACAAATGATAAATCAAAATATCTTATCTTTGATATCCATCAGCTTTGTCTAGCTCGTCTTTATTAAACATGTTTACTCCTATGAGGATATGCTGGTGTGGTCGTGCACGTCAATTATGTTATTTTCGTCGCCTTGTCTTTATCAGTTTTGGTTATTTGGCATCATATGACCTAAAACTCCGTGGTTTGTATGCCACCAGTATTTAATTTTTTATACACCATTTTTTATCTTACTATGGCACTATACGGCTATATTTATATTAAACTACAACTTTGAATATAAAATTGTGAACATAAAATGAATGGCACTTGGTCAGTCATCATTACAGGCGTAAAAACAATCCGGGCCTTGAGATGATTGAGGCTGAGGTGGTTTCTAGAATTCCGTCAATACTTTGTTTCAAAACAAAATAATTTCAATATTTATTTAAGTATGTATTTAATAGTATATATGTATGTATGTTTATCAGTTATCTGATCACCATAGCACAAGCTAACGCTTAATTTGGGGTCAGATGGCC
>DWJZ01006948.1:0-12547 GCA_018249125.1 Asbolis capucinus
TAAATTTAAAGAAATAGGTATATTAACTATAGCGTCAGTATATTAACAGTAATATTATACATATTTGTCGGAAACAATAACCTGATCATGCCTTGTTCTCGCCTTCGTAAGGTGCAGCAATCTTTTAAGGGGCTCGGTGTTCGCTTTTACAATATATTACCTCTGAAGATCCGCGAGCTACTTCTCGATGCATTCAAAAGACATGTCAAAGCACAACTTTTAGATAAATAATACCACAAGAGAGACGACATTTGTGATAATTATGCCTGGAAATAAATGTACCGCACCAGCTTCGCGTAGTTCATAAAATACATTCTTGTTTGTTGAACTTTTATTATATTATGTGTTTATTAAATGTGCTGAGAAGTTTCTTTCGCCGTTTCCGAAAATAGCACCTTTCCGAAACGGTGGCAGATTCAAAAAATGTTGACGTTCAAAAGTAAATTTTTTATACACACGTGAATAAATAAATTTTACTTAACTTTGAAATTAATTTGACTATATGACGATATCAACCGCTGCGGATACTCCGAAACAAGGAAGGACTCGTAATTTTTGCGCTGTTGCTTAGTCGTAGTTCATTGCATAGTCCATGTTCGTCCTCACCGACCAGTCAGGTTGGCGGAGTGGTTAAAACCCTCGGTTTCTTCACCAAAACGTGGGTTCAAATCCACCTGACATCAACATAGTAGGTAGGTAACTTCACATATATTAATAAATATATATACATACTATCTAACAATGTAGTATGAAAATTTATATTTATGCTTTATATTTTTAACAGACTTCGAAAAATGACATAAATTCGCCACGTATGTTAGACTAGCTGACCCAGCAGACGTCGTTCTGCAACATATTGTTAAATATGCCGCCCGCAACATAATAACGAATATGAAAAAAAAATAGATAAATGCTAATAACTCAAAAACCACTCGTCAACTGTCGCTTGAAGTGTCATGAAACTTCGGAACAAGTATTACCTTTGAAATAAAAAAAATATTATGAAAATCGATCCACCCAGTCAAAAGTTATAGGTAGAAAAGAAAAACAAACATATTAAAAGGAACAATAACTCCAAAACTACTCATCATACGTCGCTTTAAAAAAAATTACTACATCGCACGCAGCAGCTTTCGAACAAAAAAAATTTTAAATCGATCCACTCCATAAAAAGCCATAAAGGTAACATACATAAAAAAATACACTCGAAATCTCCTCCTTTTTTTTAAATCGGAAAAAAATAAAGGAGGTTCTCATGCGATGCGGAGCAGAGCGGACGACTCGCCGCGCCGCGCCGTAGGCATCTCAAGGAAAGAACGCTGTCTCGTAGAGCTTTAAATGTTTCGCTGCTAATTACTTCTAACGACAATATCTCAAAAACTATCCATCTTATTGATGTAGTGTAAAAAGCAACTTTGATCTGCATTAAATGTCTAAGCTAACTAACATATTCATTTGGATAAGGATCAATACTGAACTAAAGAAAATAGCTTGAAAGTAACGTAAGGTTTTAAATTATAAATTCAACCGTAAGAGACAGAGATATCCTATCGCGGACTTTCTAGTAGCAGTTTACACGGCGTTCGGGTGGAAAGCTCCCAGTTGGCGAGACTTTTTCAACATTTATCGCTGTATTTCTGCAAATTTACATAAAAGTATAATAAATTATATACCTAAACCTATCCTAAAGACTCTCGCTTTCTATTGTTGAAAATCGCATAAAAATCCGTTTGGTAGTTTTCGAGTTTATCACGTCCATACAGGCAGAAACACAGAAAACTTCTTTTTATAATATGTATAGGTAATATTATTAATATGGGATTTAGGGCCTAATAATGCGAAAAGCCCCTTTTTGCTACTAAATCGCTGGACGCGGACAATCGTACCGTGGAAGCGAAAAAGGCCAGCGTTAGCAGACCTGGACGGGCTAGAAGCGGTCCGTTGCCACAGTCAGTGAACACTTAGCACTTACAGCATCTCGCATTACGGTAGTACTAATTAATAAACTGTAATAATTTAATTAGGATATACACTAATTATAAGTAATTTTCGGTTTTCAACTGTATCCTTCCTGCGGTCGTACTTAAGATGCGGAGTCGGTAGGATACTCCCGATTGGTTTCGTGCTCAAGATTTCCGAAAGACAAAGCTGCCCATGTTGCTTTAGTCACTTTAAGAAGTATCCAGAATCTACGTCGTGCTGCAACCAAGTGTCCAGAGTTTTATTATGTAAATGAGATTTTTTTTATTCATTTGCTCATTCCTGTTGCCAAAAATTTTCATTAAAAAAAATCCCGTGCACCATAGTTAATCACTAGTAATAAACAGTTTTATATTGACAGTGTTACATACATGACTCTGCCGGCGTCGCTGCCCGTGATCTCACATGTTGGTCATCGGGCTACAAAGATTTCTTAGTGTTTTAGATTGAAAAAATTAACAAAGGGATTATGTTGGTCGGCCATAATGAAGCTATCTCAGGGGCATTCGATTTCAGACTGGGAACCAAGTACCACAATTTTGGGAATTGTTTTAAAATGTTAAAATAATTTAAAGTTATACGATATAGGCTCTTTGTAAGAGAAGTAATGAACACTCATATGCCTTCAAACCAACAAGTCTGTATCTGGAGTCAACTTACAACAGTATAAGAAATTTAAGTGGTGAAAATTGTCAATTAAACTTTTATACTATGCCAGTTGAATTAGAAGTTATTTTCAAGGCTTTAGGGTTGGTCCAGGAATTCGACGGAAACCTTTAATATATTAACTCATTTTATCAAATTATGTGATCACCGCAATTTTATAAAAATGATAGTTCTGAATTAAGTAAAGTGCTCTTAATTTATTCCTTGTGACTACAATGACATTCGAAATGCTTTAGTGACTAATTTTGTCCATCATTGAAACGAAACTGCCCTCTAAAATGACTTATCAATTTTAAGACAAGGGAATTGTAGTCCTCAAGAGTTTACAAACGTTGCCAAAATTTATTTAGTTCTATTATGACCTTTGTACGCTTGCACGGTACCATTCAAACTACCGTAAAAGCTAAGCGCGATTTATTTAGGAAGTTAACCCTCCAAGCGTATGTGCGGGGTCTAAATGAACCCCTTGGAACCCACATTCCGAGCATGCGCCTATAAACTTTTTAACGGGTTACTCACGATTATTGTTATTTATTTTATGACCTCAAGAAATCTGCCGTAGCATAACATTTGATTGAAGCCCGGAGCCAACCACTGAATTGAACTACACAACCTACAGGTGATCTCAGTGGAACAATACATTCCAAGATTAGTTAGGGAGGCCATAGAGATCAAGAAATATCCTAAAAATTTCAATAAAGACGATGGATTTTAGTTAGCGCAATCCTGGAATCCAGTGGTTAGATTGTATTCAACAACTGTGACAAGTACCGTGCGTGAAGATGTCATTAGTGTTGTGTGCCGCGATATGTTCTTCAAAGTTGTTAGAAATTCCTATTAATGGTCGTGAGGGCGAAGTTTTTATAAATTGTGTCATTGGTGTTTAATCACGGTAGAAGACAGTAACGAAATTGTCGAGCTATATAGTACGTTGTTATATTTTCAATGGATTGGAATAGTCCAATATATATAGATGTGCTGAATTGAATCAAGGTTATTCAATTCAGCACATACATATATGTGTGAAACTTCAAATCAGGGTCCACAACGCGTAACGATGTACTTTCTCGTCCATATATTGCTGAGGTGTCTGGAGCCAGTTAGTGTCATTATTGATTCCGATTACATAAGCAATGTAATGCTTCATATGTCTCTTTGTTTCCTACGAGTGTGTGTCTATAACTTCTTTTCTCGCAGCCAAAGCGTTACGTACACTTTAGGCCTTACACCTTAGTTCAGTGTTGTTAATGACTATAGGCGGCGGTATCTAATTGATATCAGGTAAACCGTCAACTCGTTTACCTACCTACTTATGACATTACATAAAAAAATGTATTCTGTATGTTTGTAACTCAAAACTAGTTAACCGATTCCCAAAACTGCTTCTCCAGTATAATGTGAACATTGTCCCTAAGTAGCTATTTTTACTGTAAGGGAGGTGGCATCTAAATCCAGAACAGATGCGTCTAATAAGCACGTGGCAAGGCATTTTTAACTGCGTATTAAAATTCAGAAAAAACGAGGCCCGCCACTATTATATCATATTCTTAAATGTGCACAATAATGTACACAATAACATAATGTTAGTACTAAAGCATAGAATAAAATGAAACAAGATTATGATATATTATCACACGAATGTTTATCGAATCAAATCAAAGATTTTAATTATATTAATATACTGTGCTAATATAAAGATTATTGGTGGCGTAAGGACAATTCATATCAAAATCAACCGCAATTAAGATGTAGCAAAGCTTGAAGATGACCTCGATGATTAAATAAATATATGCGCAAATAATGTGTAGGTACTACTTATTTGTGTTACATAATGTTATAGCTCTGTGAAACCCTACCTCTTGCATCGATCTTAAGAGATCAACCCATTAAGCAAAAGCAAGTGCGGGCGGTAGTAAAATGGGTGACCGCTAGTGGGAAGATATTCCTCAGCTATATCATATTTTGATGGCTCGTAATGCCGTCTATACCAAGTTTCAACCGTGTCAAATTCTACCATCTTGGTAGAATCAGTTCAGTAGTTTTTCCATTAAAGAGTAACATCTCACAAATTTTCGCATAAAAATATTGTATAAATATAATAGTATGTTTTTAATTTAATAACAAGTTAATATCTGTAGTCGTTATATTGTTTTATCTTCACTCCGTCAGCCAGAACATACTCCTTCGGCTGCCAATTCTTCTTGCGGAACTCTTCAACCTTGATAACATAACTCTGGGGCACCACTTTAGATGAGTTCCTGTCTCGAGTGATTGTGTCATACGCCATTCTGAATGTAAAGAAGAGGAAGAAATCGAACCCAGAGATGAGGGTGAACCCCAACATCAGGCTGAGGAGGCCTCCGAATGCGGCTGTAAACAAAAATAAAAGAAAATTTGTATTTTAACATGATAAGCAGACAGGTCAAGTGATCACTGCCTCCCATAGACATTAGCAATACCAGACTGAGGTGTTACTAACACATTGCCAGACAAGAAGGAATTAAAATGGCAGCACAAGCGGAGAACAGAAAGCATCAAGGGGAACAAGCAAATGGTATCATTAACGACCAACGAGCCCAGATACACCAACAACATACCTCTTCAGACAAACTGGCTCTCAAGCCCCCGACCGGAACGCGGCTGAGTCAAGTAAAAGGGCCAGCTGGTAGCCAGCTAAACGGGCTTCAGAAAGGATTCAGATTATTAAATTGGGATTTGTATTCTAAGACGCCCTAACTTGGCTTGAAAGGTTAGGGGCCTTCCATTAGTCACATGTAGGTTTAAGGATTTCTTTTAATGCCCCTTAATTACCAGGGGTAATACGTGGTAAGGTTTTGTACTGACCTAAAGTCACGTGAGCCTCGCATGAGTAATGGACAGGCTTTTCAGCTTTTAGCTCTTGCTTCCTAAGACAAAATAAATGCAATTCATTTAATTTAAAACGGTTTATCTTTTTATTTATGAATTGGTTTAAATAAAATAAGAATTACATCTTTATTATCCAATCTTAGACTATCTGCCTTCAAATTAGATCAGCTGTTTCTGAAACGCATAATGTACAAAGAAACAGACAAAAATTCCAAATTTTTGTGTTCTATTTATTAAAAACCTCCAGTCATAGTTTTACTCAATTATTTCCATGTACAGACGGAGATGTGAACCAAAATTAATATTACGCGAATGAAGAACTATTAAAATTGAAGAACTATTAGAACTTTGGCACAGTTTAGAGAAAGAGTTCAGAAAACTAATATTTTGTTTAATAATGCGTTTAAGATGCAGAGCAAATTATTGACAATAGAGCAAAATAATGTACTACACTTTTATAGGACAACAGTATCTACAAATAAATTCGCGATGCTACATGTCTAACTGTAACAGTTACGTCACAATAACAAATTTTTCAAACATGTGAAAAATATTCCTTATATCGCGTACGCTGTGGTAACTGATTCTGTCGAAGCGAAGCGAAGGTAGTTTCTAGTAATTAATAATTATACTGATTATATATATTGATAAACTGATGATTGATATTTTTTTATGCTTTTATTCTTTTCATGACAATATTTACGTAGGAATAATAAAATTGTAGACGATCGTTTTCTGTATCCAAGATATATCAAAAAATATATCACTGTGGAAAATCTATCGACGTCATTTAGCCCAATCAACGCATTTCAATTTTTATCGGATTGTCTGTATATTCTGAGCAACGCGTTACTGGCAGAGGAAATAATAGTGAAAGATTAAGAATCCTTATCTTCTTATGTTTTCCAAAAGGTACCTGTTTCTCTAACTAACCGTCTTAATTGTGTATCTTAACAACAAAAATATAGTCGCAGTAAAATAAAACAAATATGAGTAGCTTCAACTCGTCATGACCCATTACTGGACGCATTTCTCTCCTCATTACTAAGGAGGCCATGATGGAAAAGGTTAATATCTAACCCAAACGACAAACGACGAAATTCGTAACTGACGTCTGCCAATAACAGGACAAAAGTGTTGGGGTGACAAGCCCTAATCCCGTGCTGGTCTACCAGGGTGTCGTAAAAGGCAATAGAAGTCAGCTGCTCATCCCGTCTGTCTAGCTACCGTTGGCTTGCTTGATTCAGTCGCCTCAGCCAGTTCTTCTCTTGTTCTCCCCACGCTTAAATCATTCTCCGTCCCATTTTATTCTATCACCTGTTCTAAATCGGTATATTGTTGGTGTATCTGGGGTCATTCATTTCGTTCTTTTCCTCGAGTGTGTGGGTCTATTACTAACTTCCTGGCGGCAACGCGTAGCGACACCCAGTTATCAGGTGACTTGTCTACTCATATGCCTTTTCATGACATAAAAAAGGCTTTGAACCCCCTTCAATAGACGAAGACGCAGATACGTTCACTCAACCACCTTCCTCGATGACCTCATTACCAAAAGCTATCATTTTATGAGCGCTTGAAAACATAAGACATAAGGCTACCGCTATAAATGTTATTCCAGACTATAATTTATATCCGTGCCACATTTCATGCAGATCCGATCAATAGTTTGCTCGTCCTCACATCCTCACAAACTTTGAAATACATTGCTAACCAATAAAATGTTACCAAAACCTGATAAATCATGTGTGATACTATCACATAACACTCTAAATTCTAAACAGATATTCGATCTTTGCGTCATTCAGTATCAATACTATCAATTCTGTTAAATTATGTAGGTAAGAAATTTTTCATGCGTCAATATTTTCTTTGCGTCATTGAAAAGCGGATTAAAAATGATTTGTGACTAGATATCAATAACATTACGTCAATAAACAAATTAAGAACAACAAAAGTAATTATCACCCCCATTGCTGTGGGGGTGTCCAATTCATCATCACCAATCCTCATTGGAGTAACGTGGTGGAGGATGCTCACGGTTTGACCACCATTTATTAAATGAGGGTTTGCTTTAGGCCACGGCAACCATTTCTTATATGACGGCCACAATTAATATTAGAAATGTGCCGACCATGACTTTGGCCGACTAATCGGCGAGTACTTGGCACATCTCTAATCTTGAGATCAACTTGAGATCTGTGTGGACCACATATGGACCGCGGGCCACTCTTTGCCTATCCCTGGTCTAGGCCTCAGTTATGAGAATTCAGTTAAGAGTTGGCCATTAATAAAAAACTAATCCAGTAAAATTTAATATTTAATGTTTACGTAACCGAACGCCTGAAATAAATTAACAGCAATATTTCAGACGCGTGTACTTATAGACATAACTCAATCCTTTAATGTTATAAATGCGAAAGTTTGTGAAGATGGATGGATGAATTGATAGATGTTACTTCTTCACGCAAAACTACTAACCGAATCACAATGAAATTTAGCACTGGCGTAGATTAGTCTAGAATAACAAATGGACTACTTACTTTTTATCAACATACCAGCCAATCTCACAAACTTTCGCATTTAATATTAGATCACCTACCTAGGATATTCTGCCAGTTCAAGAAGACGTCTCGCCTGTATCTGGTGGACACCAAGTCGTTGAAGAACACATTTAAAACCGAACGATTCTCCAAATCAATGTTGTCACTGAAAAAATTAGAAAAACGGCCAAGTGTGAGTGGTAAATTTATTTTATATAAGCCACACAATGCTCTCATTATCGTTGACATAAATATACGGTTATTTCTAGAAATACAAAAAATATATATTACAATATCTTATATAATCAATTTAGAGTAAAAAAGTATTAAATAATCACGTGCTTTAATAAAGATAAAGCTGTTAACGATAAGTATTTGATTTAATATCTCTACTTAATATGTACAAAAATACACATGATCTTAGGTGGGGGGAAGGTAAAGTATAAGTTCTCCCCACGAAACATCATAAGACGGGGGTTCCAAAAAGTTGCTAAAAACATCTAGTGATTAACGGACAGCCACTTGGTTTTTGTATTAAGAAAAAGATTCAAACTCTTTGTCACGGTCAAAATGTTTCAAAAGAACCAACAAACATGTGATCTACTTCATACATCAAACATCGTAAATTTTAATCTCACCATACAAATGTCTGTAATATTTTTATAGCGTCTTGCATGTCCAATGTTTAACTCTGTGTCATTGGTAGTACTATAGGGTTGTCACTTACTAGAAATACCAAACTACTGCATACTATCGAGTTCTAGTGAACCACACAGATAATTAATACATGACGCAAAAATCCCTTTTTACGAATACGCGGACAGAGGTGTATGAAAACTGATACAGACTAAATTTTTGTGGAAGATTGCAGAAAACTACTAATTGAATGAAGCGTTAAAAATGCATTTAGTTGATATATACGGAAACAAAGCACACAGTCATTTATTTGCAACTGTTTGTTTGAAAAATCCCTCCAATTAGTTATATCAAATTGCGCTAGATGGCAATGCATTACGCCTGTATAATAAAATAACTATGCAAACGTTCTTATAATGCAAGAATGAATATCATTAAAAGATTAAAAGGTTGAAGTGCAATATTAAACGAGATATTCGTAGACTATACCTAAAACAAGTGCAAGTATTGAAACAAATCAGTTTATTTAAGTTAGAGAAAGGTCTTACAAAAATGGTAACCCATGGAGCGGGACGTTGTTGGCCAGTTTACCAAGAGCCACCTCCAAAGGATAATCGTAGTGCTCACATTCCGGCAAACATTCGAATACTTCAAACGGGATTTCCATGGGTTCATCAGAGGGTTCTGAAACGTCAACAAATACCTTTACAGTGTCTAATTTAAAGTTATCAGACATACATAAACTCGGACGTACATATATGTGTACATACATTCGTGCACAAATACACATGTAAGTAGATACATTTCATTACGACAGTTCACGGAATAATTTAAGGTGACGGTTCGAGCTGTAGGCAATAATCCTGCTACGCGGAATTTCCCGCGAAGTATTTCTCTACAATATCTTAGATAATATTACAAAAATAATTAAAACAATAAAAAAATAATTAAATACAAATAATAACTTTACGATACGAAACACTGATGATATATAATAAAATAAACTTAAAAATAACGGCGAAAAACGATAATTTTATGTGTTAAAAATAAAAAACGAAAATGCATCTTGCACCTGTTACTTGTGCACACCTACATGTGCAGCCGGTTCCACTTTGTTCTATCTTATTAAATGTATACTCAAATGTATCACTACCATAGTATGGTTGTGATAAATAGCCTATCTGTTATGGAAAATAATCATTTTCTGTGCCAATTCCATTCAGATCCGTTCGGTAATTTTTGCATGAAGTAACACATGAAGAAATCCATCCAGCCTCTGAAATATCGGCATTTATAACATTAGTAAAACTTTTATATTTTTAAGAGATGCATTTATTGTATTTTTAAAAGGATTTTCAATTGTCGTTCTTCTCGTTCTTTATTATGGCACCTATTCCTAAGTGTCATAGATTCCAAAAAAATTCGTTAATAAGTGTATTGAAAATCCCTACAGAAAAAAGTTTCAGTTTATATAAGTTATCAGACATACATAAACTCGGACGTACATATATGTATGTGTACATACATTCGTGCACAAATACACATCTAAGTAGATACATTTCATTACGACAGTTCACGGAATAATTTAAGAATAATATTTAATAATTTAATTTTTATTTATTTACGGGTTCACAGGAGGCTCAACACGGGTCTATTTTGGGAGGGGATAACGATAAAATACCTGTTTTCGATAAGGAATACTGACATTTAATAATAATATTTATGTATGTTTATAGTTTTTTTCAGTTTATAAAGGAGTAACTAGAGAAGTAAGGATTAAAACAATCCGCATTGGTGTAACTTAATAACGTATGGTCTCCTCAGTGGTGAGGAGAGAGTCCGTACTGACCCATTAGTAGGTCGTTGCACTAAACATCTGACAGCGATTAAATTTCTTCGAAAGGATTTCGTTTCCACTCTTTACGTTAACCTTAAAGTATTTGTGAGAAAGAAGGCTGCCTATTACTAGATAAAACAAATAGATAATGTATTGCTAACGTGCAAGATATCATGTTATCTTATACAGGTATAATATAGGTATACATACTAAACATATTATATAATTCTTAAACATCTTTCAGCTTGGTGATAATATACCTACCTATAATGTAATTCAATACATATTAGCAATCACTTCAAACAAACATATTTGTTACTGTTTGAAGTATGCTCAATACATTAAATAAAATAAATAAAAGTTTTGAATATATTCTCATGCTTTTTATTATAATCTACAAGGAAAGGTGGCGGTAATCCGATTTTTTTTTTATGTGCATTAGGTATCTAAAACTGTTTTTGAATGATTTTATTCGAAAGCTAGTACACATACATTTTAAATGTAAACGAGTAGCCACGATTTGTTAATTATTATATCAAATATATAATATATATAGATATATATATATATAGATGAAGTAAAGTACAAAATATTGTTTGGCAATTACTATTATAATCAAAAATTATCATATATTATATGGTTATATTATTTTAAAGTCCCCCAGGGGTTCACAGGAGACTCAACACGGGTCTATTTTGGGAGGGGATAACGAAAAATTACCTATTTTCGATAAGGAATACTGACAATTAATAGTAATATTTATGTATGTTTATATGTCCGTGATTTTCTCAAAAAGTAATGAAGCGATTTCGATCGCAATTAGTCTGAAGCCATATTTTACAAAGTAAGTTTCAGGATATAATACATCAGGTTCTGATGAAGATCTTCGGAGATAAGTGATGAAACTCTTAAAATAAAAACACCAAATTTCCCGCTATTGATCCTCTCGTAGATCTACATATGTATTGTTTATAATTATTATAATCGATATATACATATAAAGTACTATATTCGACTTAAATACGACGACGAGGGTTAAAAAATATGTCAACAGCAAACTCTCTCACGAATGTCTCCACCAATGTGCACTGGAGCAGCGTTGTCTTATGTGTCCAGTGATAAGGATCTGTGCCCAATAATGAGCCAACCAACGAGTTAAAAATGTGTTATAACACACATAAATACACACATAGATACATCACACATAGATACATCACACATAGATACATCACACACAAGCGTGGTTCAGATACAGTGGAGGAACGCCACGCTGCTTGACGTCACAGGTTACGGATACATACGATGTACTAACGCACTTGTAATTTTTTCTAGACATTCGATGTCATGGAAGTTACACATCCGATGGTATTCTGGAACAAAAAAAAACAATAAGGAATCTCGTTCGATATCTCTTGCTTAAATACGAAAGTGAAGTGAAGTCCTATTGAACATTAGGACTTTTATTTATAGAAAATTCGTTTTATTCCTTCAATGTTTACGGTTCCTGGCCTTGAACAAACTACCGTCAGGTTTCGTTTATACTAAGAATAACGTTGGGTGTCTGTGTGTGTGGCTTTGAGAAAACCACACCATCATTTACAATGAAAATTGTAATTTAAGCCTTTGTTTAGTGTAATTTTGATAATATTAAAATAACATGTTGCAATATAGTAGGTAATATTTATATTCTAGACAACCACTTTCCATTTGTGATATTTTGCACGCGGTATTAGTTTAGTTTATTGTTTGTTACTGATTGTAGTAGATGTTTTACAATGAAATCAGTAATACGCACGTACTATACATTAATATGACTGTATTTTAATGTTGGAGCTCACACACTGAATCCTTCAGTATTCATGTGTCTTACAGTTTCACTCTAATTCTAGTATGGAAGCTACTGCGCATGTGCAACACACGATACAGATGAAGACATTGGATCACAGCTAGTACGTCAGGTTGGCCGAGTGGTCTAAGGCGCCAGGACTACAGTCTTGGTCCCGACAGGGAGCGTGGGTTC
>DWJZ01006949.1:0-12546 GCA_018249125.1 Asbolis capucinus
AAGTAACTCTTCTGTCTCCTGGTAATTCAAGCTAATAAGCCATTTTTTTATAACCATTTTACATTTTGTTTTTGTTAAAATGTTATCTATACGAAGTCCTGAATGAATTTACAGAAGCATACAGAACGAATCGTATCCTCTTCACCCATAACTCAGTACAAACATTTTGTAAAGATCTTAAGGCTTTCTCTATATGACCGGCTGGCAACAGATTTGGTGACTAGAAATCTCCCATAATCCCTACCCCGAGGGGTCGTGTGTCTTTTGAAGAACTTTTCTCTGAAGCTAAAAGGTATGTTTTCTGTTTTAACGGAGCGTTACTCAAAGAGAACAATGTAACCCAATTCATAAGACTTTCATGTCCGTTCATCCGTAACTCTAAGGCTGTAATGAAATTAAAAACTTCACGATGGGGGAATCCTTTCCCATTTTCTTTTAGTTTTAGTGGATATTTGTTATGGGGAATGCACCCTGTTGAAACAACCTTTTTCGAATTTTAGATACAACTTTGCGACAAAGACAGTGTGATTGGAGCAGTCAAAATCAAGTCAAGTTATTTGTGATGTAGGTATTTCTCGACCGCACTTTATCCGTACAGAAAAGGAATGGAATAACCTGCCTCCTGCACACGTAAGATGACGTCTTCAAGAGAAGAGTGAATAGGTTCTTACTAAGTAGGTGGGCCTAAAATCCTGGACATCATCGCCACTTACCATCAGGTGGGATCGATGTCAAAGATTAACTTATTCTAAGTAAAAAAACCGCTGAATAACGTCACTATTTCAGATTCTGCCACCGTAGTATCACGCAGGTTAACGGGTAATACCCTTTCTCCTAACTGAACTTTATCAAGGCATCATGACGTTTGATTCTGTTTGGAACTCCATAGCCCACCGTAGGTGATCCAAGAGATGTTTGGATTTCGTTGGTCAAACCACTGACATTTCTCCGATGTTGTCAGTAAATATAAGTATATATTAAGGAGAATATTTCTAAAGAAGAAGGGCGTTTCCTCGGGATATGATTAAAATATACTAAGATTTCCTTCAGGCAGGCAATGTTTCTCTGTCTAAGACGCCTGCCATTAAATTGTACCGGATTAAAAGTGGTAGGATGAATACCTATTTATTGTCATGACAATAGACGTATGTGGAATTTTAATATGGTTAACCTGCGTCCATAAGTTTCAAATTGAACGTATTTTTAGAGAACAAAGTATTACTTACAATGTCCACAAGATGGCGTTATATCACAGTAACTGATATTGGTTCTATTAATATTATAAATGCGAAAGTTGTGGGCATGGATGGGTTGGTAACTCTTCCAAGCAAAACCAAGTCTCTATGAAATTTACCATACATATAAAATACTACAAAATAGTATATTAGAAAAAACCCTCGCTTCGCTTCGGAAAGAAAGTTGTCCAGTGGTTTCAGCGTTACCATACTAATTTTAAGTTACTATCCCACGGTAACAAAGCAGTCTTCTGGGATAAAACATATCCAATAACCATTCTCGGGTTTTAAACTACGACTATGCCAAGTTTCATATAAATCTCTTCAGTGGTTTTTACGTAAAGCTCGAACAGACAAACAGACAGACAATAAATCCAATAAAAATTGTTTTGGTCTCTATATCGATAACAAAGCCTCCATGCAATAAATTTTTCAAAAAATACTTAATGAAAAATTGACCCTGTTACAGTGTTATTATTAGTATAGATAATCCGAAATACTCGTAACACATAGGCCACATTTTACCAACATGTAACGAGAGCGAAGCCGCGTGTAGTATTTAGTATTAGTATAAATGAGAAAATCTTACCCTAATAGGCAATATAATCCAAGCTTGAGGTCCGGATGATATGAGGTCAACAGCAGACTCTGTTACTAATTTCAGTGGCCGGCCACCAAGTGGCAGTTTGTTGTGGAACAACTCCCGATAAGGAAGTTCGGTTCGCTTGCTCACAGAGCTACACTAAATTTAGTGAACTATCATAGCTACGAGTGTGTTGTGTGATAGGAATTACTTTTGTGTATTTCAATACATATTTCATACCTTTTACGAATCAATATTCGGTATATAAAAATCAGCGTCCATAAATGTTATGCAACAACGGCCGTAGGCGGTAGGTGGATGGGTGACCGCTAGTGGCAAACATTTCCTGAGCAATTCCATGTTAACTGTCGGTCCCAGTTCGGTCCCATAATAATCGTTACGCCGTTTCTTGTTTTCATTCTATCCTATTTCGAGATTTTTACAAGCTTTCCTTAACTTACAGCGTATGTTTATATATTAGTATATTTGTTTGTTACGGGTCAAATCTTACAAGCTTAATTAGACCCACTTCGTCTCACACTACGGAGCTGGAATTTTGCATACTACTTCAGTTCCGATGACAATGAATTTTTATGATAAGTATGATCTGCTACTCGACATTGGCTCCATACAAGGGAACTCCTTATCGGTTAACAATACGGTTATGAAATTTTATATGTTTCTCAGTATTAGGGCTGTGTTATTAAAGCTTGTTTTTAATATTTTTAATAAAGCTTATTTATTATTACCTAGCAAGCTAATGCACGACATTAATCCCACCTGATGGTAAGTGCCTATGTTGGTAAGTCTAATATGTTGGACGCACTAACTTATTAAATGCCTATTCACTCTCTTGAAGACTCCCATTGTACGCAGACGGGAAAATCTGTAGTTTCTATTAAGAAAAACCCACATTTATAAAGTACTTAGTTTGTAATACTCTTAGGATTTCCAAATATTCACATGCTATTTTATTTACAGATCGAAATAAAACTACAAAATATTGTACATATATCCATTTATTAATTTAACCCTTTTTATTCTATTAAATTTCTTCAATTTTAGGTTTAAATTAGAACAAATTTAAAATTCAATTCAATTTTATAGGACTACATAACTTTTTGGGATATAGCCTAGCTCATTGATACTTGCCTATTGTTAAAAACATCTCTCATCTTTGCTCAAATTATATCCTAAGAATCAAAAACACCAAAAAATATTTCACTTCATTGATTTATTTCACTTCATTGCACACCATAAACAGTTGCTACATAGAATAACATATTATTGTTAGGCAGTAGTGCACAAAAGGCGATCTTATCGCTAAATAGCGATTTCTTCCAGACAACCTTTAACCAATTTTTCCAATCATTAATGACTAATGGTGTTTTCACTGTCTATGAGCAAAGGGAATCGCTTACCATAAAGAAAGTACCAACTTTACATAACACTGGAAAGAGAAATAAATAAAATGATCATTAACATGTATCATTGTTTACGATAAACAAAATAAATGATATGTGCACGAACCTAACTGCCTCTGAATCATTAATCTCTACCAATAGGATTCTCTCCCTTTGTGTACTCCTATAGGACGATCCAAGGGCAAGAAGTTTGTCAACGTCATACATTTTTTTGCCTCGAAATGTTAGTTTACTTGTGCCTTATGACTTGTTCCTTCCGTATCCATCCTAACTTCCATATACATCAACAATAGTTTATCATGTTTATATGTAGATCTCGAGAACCTGTCTCGGGTTCAACTCATTAATGGAGTATGAGTGCTGAGTATGAGCGACCTCGTGACTGAGGAGCCCTGCGGATTGAACGAAGCCGCAGGTGGACCCTAGTTAAAATATAATTTACAGACTTCATCGACGCACGTCCTTAAATAAAAACTTTGTACCACTTTCTACGAAAATTGCGCAGACGGAGGAGTATGAAATTTGGCACAGTTAAAGTTTCCATGGAGAAGGAGTAATGAAAAATACTCTTTAATGAAAAAAAAATTGGAAATATATGAAATCACAAAAAAAATAATTACACACACATGCATTTGACATACATACATACACTAGGTCCTGTTATGAAGTTGGTCCTGTTGATGACAATTTATTTTTATATTAAATGACGGTTGAATTTCAACCGCTGACAAAATGTATACCATCAATAGGCGTGAAAACACTTTTTTCTTTAAATGTCGGAATTGTAAGCATGCCAACTATCTACTCGTAGCGCTTTCAGAGTATTAAACTTTACAGATGTCATCTAGCAGCTTAAAAACTTTTAGAACTGGTGTTAGCCTGAAAGTTCTATATGAAAGTTTTCCGATTTCAATATTTGAATTCCAACTTCTTCGTGGTAAACTACAAAGGAAGAAAATAACAGTTCTATGCTGTTTTGTTACTTGCGTTTCAGAAGTTGATTATCACTTGCTACAGTGAAAGAAAACATCGTGAGGTTATCTGTACTCCAGAAAGTTCTCAAAACTGTGTGAAGTCCACCAATCCGCATTGGACCAGCGTGGTGGGATGGCCTGTACCCCTCACATTGTAAGTGGACATCCGCGCCCAGTTTTTAAACTAATAAATAAATATATTACCCAAGGGAATCGCCCGTGCCAATGCCGTTCCAGAAGAAAATATCTTTGAACAATTTTTTTTAAGACCTCCCTGTCATATGTTTAGGTTTTATAAGATATTAGTATTAGATACACTAATTACACTCTAATGCTTAAATTCCAACTCAATTACATAAAAAAAACAAGAAAAAAATAACAGACTGAATATAGTAAACAGTAAAAACGCCATATATACTAATAGCTGCGGAGAAATTACAAACGGATGGGGAAGAGATATCGTGTGCAGAGATTTTGCACGTAACGTTGAAGTCACACTATATACGAGTTACTATATATAACAAGGTTTATTAATAGATGATAATTCAAGAAATACAATTTAATAAATGTATTGTTAACCGTTGAGGAGTTCTCTTGTCTGGAGCCTATCCTGAACTTAGCATCATGCGTATCATAAAAATGCATTGTCATCTGGACGGAAGGCCTTTGCAAAATTTCACCTCCGTAGTGTAAGAGGAAGTGGGTCTAATTAAGTTTGGAAGATTTGACCCGTAACAAAAAAATATACAAATAAACTAACATACATATACAAACATACACTGAAACTTAAATAAAAGCTTTTCATAATAAAGTAAAAGTCCATGTTTTTTATCATGTAAATAATATGTTTATAGTAACATATTGCAAATAAATATTTCATATCCGACTATGAGGCGAGTGAGTCGGAACTTTGCAACGGTTACAAATGATCATAGTTATTACGGTTGGAAAACATATAGAAGATTTGTTGTAAGGTACTCGCGTACTATAAAAATAAATGGGAAGTGCCTAAGTCGCTTCAGATGGAGCATTTGAGGTAAATACGTCCTTTCCTTTTATTTTTTTGTTACGAAAATAATCATATAATCAGACAATTCTCCTATCATTGTTGGGACAAAAGAAAGTACAAAAGTGTATATCCTCTTTACACGAAACTGTTCTCTCAGTAAAGTTTACGACACCATACAAAGATAATATATGTGGGCATGGATGTTTGTATGTATGTCCGTCTTTCTCGCCGAGACAGAGCGACGGATTGAGGTGTTTTTTGGTGGAAACAGTGGAAGGTATGGAGGCACACATAGGCAAATTTTTATTAACATTGGTGCCAAGCGGACGAAGCCGCGAGCGGATCCTAATTTATAATGCTGGTACTTCAATTTTAGTTGACATATTATACTGACAAACAAGCAGTATTGATCGTGGAGTTGCTTTCTTGTACTAACGGTATCTGCTAGACCAGTGATTTCTGAAGTGGTCCCCAGGAGTCCGAGGGATTCACGAGGGGAATTCAGGGTGACGTGGTAAAAGTGGAGATTCACATTCATAACTTTTCAGTAATTTTGTATTGTATTTAAAAAACATTTTGAAATTTCAAGAATAAAATTTATAAATTAAATAGATATTTCACTTCTTTAATGTATCTTGTGAATCATTTTGTAAGTGGAGTATGAGAACTCGTTCTGAACTTCTGTAAACTGGACTGGCGTGACACGGCCCATTTAAGTCCCGTGATTCCTCATCATTATTGGAACCCATAACTACAGGCCAAAGTCCTCTTCTGACGAAGTGTGTATTGGTATTCACACCTTCGAGATCTTTACGGAAAACTAGCAGGAAGAAATCTAATAACATAACTTTGAAACTTAGAGGTGCGCGCCGCAGCATTTGAATCCAGGAATACCCCCGTTCCAGCGACCAACATTCAATCTATTGGGCTTACTACGGATACCTAAAAACAATTTTTTTTGGCTCATCTTACAACAATAAATTACCCCTATTTACTTTCAAGTTTGTTTTTGTTTTAAAAGGCCAACATTCCATCTAAAAAGTGTAAAAACCCAAATAATTCATGCCTCATTCATTGTTTGTTCCGGTTTACTCCCTCTTGTCAGGATGGACGGGCTACGGTCACTTAGGGGTTAATTCTAGCATCCCGCGGGAAAAGGTCTAAACAAATTCTTGTTACTAGTATTGATTTATTAATGGACAGTGTAGGTTTTATAAACATGTACTCCTTGTGTATTTGTTTACGTATGTTTGTCTTTCAGATATTGGATATTCGATAATGTAAATAAGAGTTTTAGTATCATATGTGACCTAGGATAGTTACAAGTAGTAGACTAGTGGACCTTGTAAAGGACTATATTAAAATAAGCTTACCGCGAGTGGTGTACTTTCTCGCAGGCCGCCATAGGTCGAGTGGTGGCACAGCCGGTCGCTGCCACGCTCTCGGCCCGCGGCCTGTCGCCCAGGCTACTGCCGTCACTCGCCCGCGCGACTCGTTCACGAACAATTAATTAAATTTTAACTATAATACAATGTTACCTAGCTGAAAATAAATATGTTTTATTCGTTTCGTATAGCGATCTTATCACTTCATTCTTTACCACCAACAAAGCTCGTTTGCTTGCTTAGGAAATAAAAACATTACAACCAACAACTTAACAATGAAAACAGCATTTTACTCCAATATAAATTCCAGAACCCAGATTTCTCATTTTGTTTCTAACTTAACTGTATCGGATTTCAAACGAAGCTCTAAACAATCTGTGCTCAGCCCCGAGTAATGGCAGGATGTGGATCATGAAGATGAGAATGAGACTCTCCATTGTTCCGTCTTACTGTTCCTAAGACCATTGTTCCCGATAGTTGATTGGAATGGATAGATATCTTAACTAACATACTGAATTGACACTGAGAAAAGTAATAAAATACATAATATGTTACATAAACTAGAAGGAGTTAGTAAGAGAAAGAGATAACTACGTCTTAAGAACTTGAAAATTCTAAAAGTAAAAATTCCATCCTGGAATATTAATAGGCGAACTGTTAAAAAGCAAATACATTTATTTTTGTCTGCTATAATTTTATTATTAATAAGAAGTAGTATTGCAGTTTTTCTATCCTATATTTCCTTATCGTAGCGGAAGATTACATGTTTGCCGATTAATTTTATTCTTTTCTTGATGAACAGAGACAGAAAAGGTAAATGAAACGGGAAAGCTATAAACAATGATAAACAAACGTCAGATAATAAGTACCATTTAGAATTCCTCGTAAACCCTACCACTAAAACTGTGAGTACCTATAATAAGTTTGTTATCAGACCAGGCCGTATTAAACTCCTAAACATAGGCTCTGGAGAAAATACCCACTAAGTTGGGTAATTGCAGACCGATAAAGCGACAGATTTCTGGCTCTAAACATGCTACCAAGAGCTTGGAACAAATTAGAAAAGACTAGCTACAGAGTCTTATAAAGAGCTTGGGAGGAAATATACGAGTAATTTGAGTTTCAAGAATATTAGCACAGTACGCGGATTTGTGTTTGAGTATTATTTGAATATGTTTACTATTTGGAAACAAAGACTATCTTTCCATTTATTTACAATGGCTTACATCTAATTGGTCTTTGTACTGCGTATAATTAGTGTATACTGTAACATTGTATTGTAAATGATTGAAATGGTGATAATTTTATGACAGCTAAGTTAGGAAATAAATACATATAAATTTTCAAGGTCGCTGCAAGATCTTAATTGTACTTATATTTGGTATTTGTACGGTGACATAAACCAAAGACCTGCCATATTGGCCTAGAATTTTTACTGCATATTTGGTTTAAAAATTTAATTACTATTACAACAAATTTAGCTTTAAATGTACTGCAAATCATAGATTCCTTATATTCTTACGATCAAAAAGATCCGTTTAAGTAAAAAATTGGTTCACCTTTTTAGATAATAGTGGCAAACATTTTCAAGAGCGCTTCCGTGCTTTGCAGAGTACGGAAGATTAAGCCGGAGACCTTAAGCCGGCGTAAAAAATAACCAATCCGCAGTGAATAAGCGTAGTGAAGTGCTCTAGGCCTTCTCAGTCTGACGAGAGGCTCATGCTTTGTAGCGGGCCAATATGAGTTGAAGACAGAGTGTATACATGTATGTATATGTGGACAGCTGATATAGCTGACCTAACGCACGTCATAAAACTGATCTAACAAAACTCAATGACCTTATTTCAGATCTGCATGGTTTTGATACAAAATAGTAACAAGATGGAAAGCCGATTTATTATCTATACAAGATTGTTGATTAAATACTTCGAACGTTTCAACAAAACAAAATTTGTACGGAAGCTAAGTTGGGCGTAGCTGACTCATTTGTAGGAGACAAAGCAAGACAGACAGCCTCATTTGCCAGGAATAATCGCAACCCACATCGATCACGTAGGTGATAGGAAACCAGAATAGGTCAGCTCACTAATGAAAATCAATAAATTTACTATAATTTCGTAGTTATATTAGCTAAGCAATACTAAATTAAAAATCCATCTACTTTTGGGATTTATCGCAAAAGTTTATTAGGGATGAATAATTTCTTATTAACCATAGTTACTTAGATGTTTCATACTTAAATATAATGTAATAAATGTACAAATGAAAATGTAGCCTTAGTAAATAAAGAAAATTTATCAAAACATAATTATTTGTTGTTAGTACTAACTAATCTTTTTATGAACAGAATAGAAGAAAACAAAGAATGAGAGATCGACACAGATAATGAAACAAAACGGTCAAAGTTGAAGAACTTACTCTTATATTGCGATTAAATCTAACAGAATTGTGAGACGTTAACCACAAAATTTAAAAACAAACTAAAAGTATAACTTCACCTTGAATTTGTAGTCGGAACGAGTTCCTGTACATACTTCTCGTCGTTATAACTAAAGACTCCGATTTGTGAACTGATTTCAATAAAACGAACGCTACATTTTAATCTAAATTCAGCACACCTGTGAAAACTTTATTCAAATTGGAATGGCTCATTCTGTAAAATATTTTATGTGTACTGGAAGCGATCAACAATAATAACAATCAATATTAGTTACAAAGCTGTTGAGTTTGTTTGTTTGAACGCACTTATCTTAGGAAGTACTAGTTCGAGTTTATCTTTTTATTATTCCACGACTAATAACAGCTGTGCTTTATTATAAGAAATGTTCAAAAAAAGGGTAAAATATTATAGTACAGTTTTTCTTCATATTAACACGATTCAAGGCCGTAGGGCATAACTAGTCCGCTCTAAGTCTCCATCCATCCAATAATGGAGATGGCCAACACTACTTTGGGGTTTACTACAACACGACTTTGGGGTTCACACTTATGGGGTAACCCAGAAGCCATTTGAAGGCATTTAGTGTTTTTAAAACGACCTTGTCGGTGATGAGTCTTACGAGGCATCTCGGCTCAGTATTCGAACAACTGTGATTACCTACATAAGTGTATATTTTGTTGCGAACTTGTTAGATTACGGGGCTTACGAAGGCAAAATTTTAATGAATTCTAAGTTCAACACTTATGCCATTTGGAGGTAAGGGAATGTGAGGCCGTAACATAAAGCAGTTTAAGTAATTTATGTGACTTAGGCAGACGGTAATTATGACGAAGTGTGCGTAAATTAGAAACTAGAAACTCATAAGGCTGGGAGAAAATTTATCGCGTCAATGTATAGAGTATTGTGTGTTACAGACTTTTGTGTTTAATTTGTTATACAGGTTGAGTCAAACGGGGAACAATTTTTTTTAGTCATTCTAAGCATTCGGATGTCTATAGGTCCATAATAAACTTTAAGGTTGTTTCTACTTTCCTATAGAAACAAAATAAGGTTGCCTTCATTTTAATTTTTATTCAAAATCATTGAAATACTATGTACTAACGTACCAGTGAATTTAGGCAGAGCAAATGCCATTTTCTGTAAATGTCTGTAAATTCAAGATCTTTAATTTCAATGTAAGCTATCAGCTCTTCCAGCATTTGGAAATTAAGTATGCCATTTTCGTGAAATATCATTGCAAGATCTCAACACATAATGAGATTTTAAAGTTTATAATACTTTGATTTTCTCCAAAGTCTCGGAAGTCATACGCGTCTAAAGGGTGAAAGGGGACTAAGTATCATCTCTATGAGCTATCACTTCCAAATAACGGAACACATCAGCGATGTGGTATATCTTCTTCAGGACGTCAGTACATGGTATGTAGTAGTCCAAAATATAACTAATCGAGACTGCATTCTAAAGCCATTTATTATTTTCAGTTTGTACTTCAATTATTATTTAATATTTTAAATTCTTATACCAGCTAAATTACACAAAAAACAAATCCTTTCATGTGATTTCAAAAGCCAATATAATAATTCTTGTATCAAAAAGATATCGTTGGAATATTCCAAATAATAAGGAATATCTCCATATATTCTGACGGATTTAACCCATTAAAATTATCAGTAATCTGCTTCTTGCAGTTTATATTCCTTTATTTATTTTGACATTTCTTGAATGACG
Organism: Asbolis capucinus; assembly: GCA_018249125.1. NCBI lineage: Eukaryota > Metazoa > Arthropoda > Insecta > Lepidoptera > Hesperiidae > Asbolis > Asbolis capucinus. The sequence continues at coordinate 10,779 of DWJZ01006949.1, forward strand.
CCACGCACTCGTACATACACCGTCACAGAGTTCTTCAATTATTTTTCCGCCGATATCAACACGGCCTTCTGCTCGTTTTCCCTGATTATCTTCATTATGCACACATATTCCCGCACCTCATATAAATTCCCGTTTCATACCTGTTTTTTCCTGTTTGCGTCGTTATTAAGATTATATCTTCCCTTTATTTTCTGCAGTGTATGCAAAATTTGAAAGCCGTATTTTCGTTCAATTATGCGAAATTTAAAATCATCGGGTGCAATATTATAATGAGAAGTTTATAATTAAGTGTCAAGTTTTTTATGAATATAATATTTTTAATCAGTTTTTGCTACAGAAGACCATATTTTTATCACAGCGCCGCTTACGTCTGTTCTGGTGATAAGAGATCACCTTCACCGACCGAACTGTCCCACTACCACGCACAATATGAGGGGCACAGACCAGAGTCCACGCTGGCCTAGTGCAGATTGATGGACTTTTCACACCTTTGAAATTTTATAGGATATTTAGGAGTGTAGGTTCCCTCATAATGTTTTCCTTCACGCAAGTAAGAATCAACTTCTGATACGCACATATGTATGTACATTGAAAATTAGAAGTACGCGCCGCAGGATTTGAACCCAGGAGCTACCGTTTCACAGACCAACCTTCAACACCAACTTTAATATGAAATATTATAATTAGTCTGAATTAAAAAAATAACATAATCAAAAATTCATTTATTCTCGAAGATATTAATTATACATTTATGAACGTGGTCATTTTTAAGCTACCCTCATTTTGGAAAGGTGCTTCATTGAGAAGAAGATACGGCGAAAGAATTGAAGTCGGAATTACAAACAGTGAATAGGCTTCTTCTAAGGTAATGCACTTTACAATCTAAGACTACATCGTCGATCAGTTGAGTACAATCTCAACTTAAAATATGTAAAAAATATGGTTTTTAATAAGTTGTGGTAATAATGTGTGTGTGTGTGTTATAAACATAAAGTCACACATCAACTATAGTGTGTGCTCGACACGTAGACTGTGGATCGATTGCACTAATTACTTGCAGGGCAATCTGAGCGACTGCAACGTTACTAATTGGAAGCCAGGTTAGTGTATATCAGAGGTCGGCAACCTGCGGTCCGTGGGCCGTATAGAGCGCATACATGAATGCGGTGATACCCACATAAATCTCATTAACATGACGCAAGTTGGCGTTTCTTGTGATCCTCATGACGACGACGCGTGAAATTTGGCCCGCACCAAAATCCTTACCAGATTTGTGGCCGTAATATAAGAAAAGGTTGCCGACCCACGGTCTTTCAAAAGGTGACTAATGTATAACCAGATCTTCTGAAAAGATACATGGGAAATCTGGAAACCGGATATGTAAAGATTGTATTAGAAGTGATTTAACAAATACAAAATGATCAATACTTTTACTAATATTGTAAATACGAAAGTTTGTGAGGTTGGATGGATGGATGCATACTGCGCTTTCGAAACTGGTAAACGAATCTATACTTTAATAAAAGTGAGAGTGCATTTTTTTGCATATTGAATATTGATTTTTTTTCAAAATTTTGATGAGGTGGCACTCTAATATGTAGATAGAACACGGAAATATTATTTTTTTTAATTATTGTCTGTCTGTCCGTCTGTCTGAACGCGCATCACGTAAAAGCCTACGGACAGATTTCGATGAAACTTCGTAAAGTTAATACTTATACCCCATTTTGAAGTTAAAATCAAATCATTTGTTTCACGTAGGTATTTT
>DWJZ01006950.1:0-12545 GCA_018249125.1 Asbolis capucinus
TGAGGAGTTCCCTTGTCTGGAGCCAATCCTGAACGTAGTATCAGGTCATGCTTGTCATAAAAATGCATTGTCATTAGTGCGGAAGATTTATGTAAAATTTCTCCTCCGTAGTGTAACAAGAAATAGGTTAAATAAGGCTTGCAAGATTTGACCTATTCTTATAGTACAAATATACTAATATACTAATATACAAACATACACTACAAGTTAAATAAAACTTGTAAAAATAATCTCAATACATTCTTGACAATCTGATCCGGGTCATTAGTGATCGTACTCGTAAATCATGACGTCATTAGAGTAAAATCCGAGCGAATGTTATTTTAATGACGCCTGTGACTGGAAGCGAGATGAACTCTTTCAAATTGTTTCAAATAGTAACGTATTTTTGTAGGGTAGTCTTTTTGAATTCAATTATACCTGTTTGTTTCGATAAGTTAAGCAACAGCAGGCGCGGTCGGTTGGAGGATGGGTGACTGGTAGTGGCAAAATTATCATGAATACTTCCGTACTTCAGAAGGCACGTAAAGCCGATGTTAGACAACAAGATTTATGTAGGAGGCCTTCGGGCGGTCCAAAATTTCTAACGGTCGGTTTGGGCACAAGCCGCTCCACCTATGTATAAGCATTGGAGCAACGTGGTGAAGTATGCTCTAGACCTTCTCAGAATGAGGAGAGAGATCTTATCAGTGGGCTATTAGTCTCTCCTTGTGACTACTGAAGATTGTAAGAGTATACATATGTATAAGGGTATGAGAATAACCAACAACCTATCATGATTCTTACGAAATATCCTACTAATATTATAAACGCGAAAGTTTGTATGTATGGATGTTTGTTATTCGGAAGAAACTACTTGACGGATTTAGATGAAGCTTTACGTTAATATAGGTTATACATTACAATAACATATAGACTACAATTTGTAATGATTTTATGTAATTTTGGTCATAATAAAACGACAATGTCAATTAAGTCGGAAAAAAATCTGCCCTCTGAGAGCTGTCTTGGCGTACGCTGCCTAAACCATTAGAGTTACACAAAGATGATGTACCGTAGGATTGTTTGTCTCGAGTAGTTCTAAATAAAAGTACGCGACAGCATATACTCTTATCTACCTTTTATGTGGAAGCTACTATGACCAATATTATGAACCATAAATGTAATTAAATCGGATACTATTTTATAATGCGAATTATAGGAATATTTATAGGAACGGACCGGAATGAAATTATGAATATAACGCAAGCGAAGCCGCGGGTGGGCCATAGTATATAATAAAATCATTAATCATAGAGTGTCACATAAACACTATGTAGCTTTTTCATATTACATTAAAATTTGATCTTCAAAAACATGTGTAAGCTACTGCAGCTAGTGACAGACACAACGATTAATCAATGGAACGCTGCGAGTATGAAACCATAATACGACATGGAACAGTCAGTTGCGATCGAATTGTATCGGCTTGCCAATGACAGATGGAATTGTAACTGTTCTTCATAAGCCAACTAAAAACTGCACTCGCTTGGCTCGAATGAAAAAGTTACCAAAAATAGTAGTTATTGTATAACTGTAACAGTTAGACATAATTGAGGACCTGTTTTCAGATATTGATGTCCTGATAAAACTGTAGTTAAAACTTCGCTTTATTGTCAATAATTTCCGCAGCATACGCGATGTTTGTATATATTGTATGTTAGTATATTCGTTTGTTACGGATCAAATCTTGCAAGCTTAATAAGACCCGCTTCGTCTTACACTACGGAGCGGAAATTCTGCATAAAGTTTTCATCCTAATGACAATGCATTTTTATGACAAGCATGACCTGATACTACGTTCAGGATTCGCTGTAGACAAGGGAACTCCTCAACGGTTAACAATACAGTTATGAGATTTTGTGTGTGTTACGAATCTATAATTAAAGCTTTTTGTTTTTAAATATTTTAAATAAACCTTGTTTTATATAGATTTGATTGACCATGTTAGCTGCTTCTGTGAAGGTTGATGAGAGGGTTAGTGGCAAATTGCTGGAAGTTTTTGTCATCCTTAAGCCTCTGACAAGCGTCAACGACTGTCATTTGTTGTTCTATGCTTTTCGTGGCAAGGTATTCAAGGTTTCCTCCTACCAATACCCTTGTTGCATAATTTGGTTCATTTTGGTCGCGGTTCATTCGGTGCTAACATCTGAAACGACGCAAGCTGTCCGGCAACTCTCGATGCCCATTTCCAATTACTTAATCTAAGCTAAGAAGCAGCTTTGCAATACGCTTAACCCGTAAACTGAGTAACTTAACCGATAACTTAGTTTCAGTAGTTACAGCAGAGGAACTGAATGGTAGTGACGGTATTGTCAAAGTCAGTTGGTAACAGATTGAAATTGGCGTTAAAGTTGTAACTTGTTCCTTCGGTGAATAAGTTTGTTTTGTAACTGAATAATATGAAATAAGTAGGTAAGTTTGAAAGTTACATGATTCCGCAAGGTTTCATAGCTGTATTCTTGACCGCAAAACAAGATTTCACCATATTGAGGTTGCCTGGAAAAGTAACCTCAAATCTCATGGCTGCAGAAGCGATAGAAGTCTACTTCTTGCTTGTATTGAAGATTTGTGTTCCTCAATCTGTCCCACTTGCGCAAGGGTCTCTTCTCTGAATGAGAAGGTTAAGGCCATAGTCCACCACGCTGGCCTAGTGCGGATAGGCAGACTTGACACACCTTTGAGTTTTGCAAACTCCCCGGCATGCAGGTTTCCTCACGATGATTTCCTTCACCGTTATAGCAAGTGACATTTAAATGCTTAAAACGCACATAACACCGAAAAGTCAGAAGTGCGCACCCTAGGATTTGAACCCGGACCCACCGAGTAGGAGGCCGAATTAACCACTAGGCTATCACCGCTCTTGACTTGAAGACATTTACATTATAATGAAATGGAAATACCGACGCGGTCAATTTATTCCATTCCTTCGCAATACGGATAATGAAGGACGAGACGAAACGCGACGTACTCGTACGTACCGGCGGTGTGTTGACGACATAGGGAAGAATGCTCGTCGTTCGAAAACAGGAGGTATAGTTTAGCGACTTTCACACATGATATCATATACTTTTTCAGTAACCGTTGAAGTGTGAGCTGAGTGAGAATGATTAGGCTGAGGGCAAATAAATTTTTTTGAGCCTACAAAACGTCACAGAAAACGGGTGAACATGTATCATGAGTGTCTCATGAGCCGGCAGACGTCTCAGTCTACATTATGTGGCACGAATACAACTTTTGTGAGAAACCCAATGCTGCGTCATTTACTGAACTCAGTTTTCGTGGTGGGCACCTCAAGAATACTATTGTCTGAGTTTACTAATGAGTAATGAGTAATCAATATTATTACTTATTTATTAAAGTTATTAGTTTACATTATGTTATTTTTATCTTCTTGTGACCTCCATCTGGCTAGCAACCAAATTCGTGCTTGAGTTAGCCACCGTTCAATTCGTCCTGTTCTGGCTGGAGGCCTGAGAGTGTTCTTTCATGGCCAACAATACCAGTGATGCCTCAAAAGGCATCAATTACAAATCAGATACGAATATCTGATGTACATGGGCGTTGATGACCTATCATGGGGCTTGAAATTTATAGAAAAAATATAAATTTTGGTTCTATACCTCGGCCACGATTCGAAAAGAAGAAGGCATCCATACTTGACCCCTCACTTTGGCACCTCAAAAATACTCTTATCTGAGTTTATTCATTATTATTCATTAGTAAACTCAGACAAGAGTATTACTAATGAGTAATAATAAGTAAACTCAGATAAGAGTATTTTTGAGGTGCACACCACGAAAATCGAATCCAGTAAATTAATAAATTGACGTAATATTGTGTATTTAATTGACTAAGAGTATGTTAACAATGATTGTATTATTTAGTAACTTATCGAAATCATTTGAAATCAGTTTAGTTTTAAGTTATAAAAAAGAATAAATTCGTGCCATCCGCAATACAACAATTTAATATAAGTGCATGACTATGAAATAAATATTTATAAATCCTATTATTATTTTAAATGTCAAAAATTGTAAGGATGGATGGATGCATGTTTGTAACTCTCACGCAAAAACTACTGTAAGGATATGAAAAAAAAATTGCACAGCGATAGATCATATTGTGGAATACTATACTATATTTTATCAATATACCACGCGAGCAAAGCCGCGGGCGAAGACAAGTGACAAATCGATGTGATTAGACAATCCGAATAGTAATTTCCATCCTACTAATATTATCAACGCGAAATTTTGTGAAACTGTATGTTCGTTACGCCATCACGCAAAGACTACTGAACCGATCTGGTTAAAATTTTACACCGAGAGATATTACAGTCTGAATTAACACATGGATTACATTTTATTAACGTACCTACCACACAAGGAAACCACAACAGACACTAGTCTTGTATTTATTATTCACTGAAATTGCAACAAATCTTTCACGAAAACAAAAGGCTTTCGAAGGAACGCTTCTAGCACAGAAGACCCAAATAATCGGACCAATATAATGAAATGGTTGTCTAAAAGCAGAACTTGTGAACCGAACGGGAAATATTTAACTCCAAACGATTACAATTGGAGACTACGTTTAAGAATTTGCTTACTAACATTTTTATATGGAGTTCGAAAGTCATATTATGAATTAGAATTGTCATTATTTACTTAGAAGATTCTGCATATTATTGTGAATTGTCCAACAAAATGAAGTGGTTCCATAGTAATATTACCCCCACCCCCTTCAATCACCGAACGACGCAACGGGTCCATCCTTACACCGTGAACCCTGCGGTACTGACACTCGCATCGTTGTATCGCATACTGCGAAGGATTGGAATAAATTACCAGCGTCTGTGTTTCCGCTCGAGTATATACATATCTTCAAGAAAGGATGACACTTACCATCATATGGGATCGTACAACATTAAGTTATAATAAAAAAATATATAGTTTCTAATTTAAACAAATTATTTTTAAAAATAAGTTATTAATTTAAACAAAATTTAAAAATATACACTTACACTAGACCTAACAGGCTGCAGCAAGCTTGTTGAAGTCCGGAATATGGGGAAATTCACGAACATGCATAACGAGGGTAAGCCCCTGGCTTTGTCTCGTCTGCGAATACCCTGGGATAATTATTGTGAGAAAGGCACCAGATTATCGTCGCTGTAACTGTCTTTGTCGACTTATTTTTGGACGGACAGGAATAGAATGGCTTTGTCTTTGACCATTTATGATTCTAAACTCTGCTCGTGGACTGTGCGTACTCACGATCAACAATGAACTAGACGTCGGTTCAGCGACAAAAATGTGTCTCAAATTACAGCTCACTTGAAATGTGGGGAAACTTTTCAAGATTTACATTTACAGCAGATTGAAACAAAAAAAAATCCTAATTATATTTTTTAGAAATATGCCCTAATGCAAAGCTGCATTTACATCGGTCAAATAACGTTTACGCGAACACAATTTCTAGTTATATCGATGGGAATGGACATCAAATCTATTCTTGACGCAAAATGCGTACGTAAACGATCAACATATTTCACTGAATCTGAAATTGAGTAAAGTAAGTGCTATTAATAACGTAAAGTTCTTTTTTTAACTCTTTGTGACCCTTTAACATACAAAATACAAATGTAATATCAATAGATATAGGTACATGTGATTAGAACCAAACTTCAATCAACTACATTACAACTTGCCGGCACTTACGATCAAACTCGCCGATCAATACACTTAAAACTAACTGCTTACAAACAACATTAACTAATGTAAGACAAGCTGTTATTGTATGTTTGTGTGTCCAATGTGACGCCGGTCCACATCTGGCTACTGGACTTGTTAGAGATTAGAATACTGTTTCTGGATAGGATTAGTTTGTGCACTACAATGTCGTGCTGATCTTTTGAGTGCCGCATCCTACTAATATTGTGAATATGTAAGTTCGTGAAGATGTTTGGATGTTTGTCCTTCATGTGGTTACCGTCGAATGGATTAGGGTGAAACTTGGCATTCGGATAGACCACAAGCAACAAATAAACATGGGATAGATTTTATCCTGGTTGTAAGGTCCCCTAGGATGATGTGCACGTATATATATGTATGTATTTGCTTTAACTTCACGCGCTAACCTTTGAATCGATTATGATGAAACTTGGCAAATGGATAAATCACAGACAGGACGCAAACAAAGGATAGGTTTTATCCCGGCATTAGGTAAATCTGGGATGATATACGTTTTCCTTTACGCGCTAACTTGAATGGATTAAAATCATATATTATCTAGGATAACGCATCGGCTACTTTACAACCACATACAACGCAGGCAAAACCGCGGGCAGAAACCAGAGTCCAATAAAAAGAGTCATGTTTAAAAAGAAAGAATAAAAATATTAAGTTCGTCAGTAATAAAATCTTTGTATTCCTGTATTTTTTCTATAATATTCCCAGCTAGTATAAACTAGTATTACCACTCTTCTTCTCTCTTCTACTAAAGGTCATTCACCTGTAACACATAATCAGCATCGAATATTTATAACTAGATTTGCAGCCGTTCAGTTTTAATGGGCGTAACGAATGTCACTCCGCTTTGATGTGGAAGTTATGAAGGGGTTGACGCAAGGAAACTGTTGATAAGTCTGCCTAATGACTGAAATGGAAATATGATTTTAAACTTTCATCATTTCAAAATTTTACGGGTACTCACGATTATTAAATGGTTCATTTTGTTCTATTCTACCTCTATACCAAATTTTATCAAAATCGGTTCAGTAGTTTAGGCGTGAAAAGGTTTTCTATATTACTCGTATTTTATTTTAATTTTCTTTCATGTTATAATCTATATTTATTAAACTCGAGTCCAAATAAATAAAAAGAATTATGGAAATCGAATCAGTTATCTAAGTTCATTACAAACATACATACAATTCTTTCCTCTTTATAATAATAATTCCAGAACCCTTGCCTTAGGGATTTTTTTGGATCAAGGAATCAATTATTCAAGGTTTCTCTGTCATTTTGTGTAATTATGGGACATGAAATGATGGGAGTGCTGAGTTCTTGAAATATGTACAAGTAGCTCAGTAATACTTTTTTATTTATTTATAATAGCACTGCGCTTCAATAGAACTTCAACTTTATACGATCGGAATACAGTTGTCATTTCATTGACGAACGACATTCGGACGGATATGTTTTAGTTGCAGTTGAAAGACGATTATAAATGTGGACTGAATTACGCTTCAACGACAAAGTCGCTACGATAACCCTACGACTTGTAAAAGGAGAATCGACCGATTCTTCTTTCAACCGACGATAGATGAAAGTAAATATTAAATTGCGTTTCAACGACAAAGTCGCTACGATGTCGCTAGGACTTGTCAAACGCGAATCGCCCGTTTAGGACTTGTGAAACGAGAATCGCCCGTTTAGGACCTGTGAACGTGAATCGCCCTTTTAGGACTTGTGAAACGAGAATCGACCGTTTAGGACCTGTGAAACGAGAATCGCCCGTTTAGGACCTGTGAAACGAGAATGGACCGTTAGTTATTTTAACCGAGGCGGGCGCACTAACAATAATTTTCCTGACCATCTCATTTCCAACAGGAAGTCGTTAGCCAGCGAGGTGACAACTCGACCATTAAACTCTATAATTATACAATACTAATTACTATCCTCTTTATGGACCACGCAAATAAAGTTTCGTCTACAATAAAGATATTAAGGCGACGTAAACAAATAACAAAACACTCGCAAAATGTTAATTTCTTGCTGTATTTTAAGACAAAGAATTACGCTCGGTTCCCTCTACGCCAGGCCTTAAGTATTTCTATGAAACTTCACGTTATATCGGATCCGGTTAAAATATCGCGTCCCGCACTTTCGTCCGGTAAAACAGCCGGACCGGAGTAATGTAAACGCATTACGAAGAAAAACCAGCACAATGGTTTGTCGTCGTAATGCCCCATCCGTGATCTTCTTGCGTTATTTCCGTATTTTGAACAGAAGAATCGGCATATTGCGTATAGCATATAAACGCAGAAATCTTGATTACACTTATTCAAGAGAGATCTGTTTTGTAGAATGAGACAGGTGAACGATGCTTTCTTTTTATTCTATTTAGCCTTTTATTAAGTTTCCACTACAATACAACAATTTCGTCGTACATTGATTGTGACGTTTCGGTTTTTTGCCGGATCCGATATAAATACTGTCCGGGCACCAATAAATCTGCCGGTCCGGTGTAGTGGGAACAACCTCTTACTGGATTAAACCGAGAAGAAATGTGAAGTAAACCTTTAATACAAAATAAGGAGCAAAGAAAAATAGACTAAGTAAACGGTTTAAAAAATTATACTCAAAGTAGGATGGAGAATAAAAAAGTTGTGTTTGTAATCATTTGCCAGAAGAGTTTCGTGATACCTTATACATATGTCTTATACGTTGGACAGGAATTGTTAAGCCAAGTCAGCGGCTTCAAGCGGCATAAAAACTCCTGACTTGGGTTGGCCAATAACCCCTCCATTATCACTTGAAGGTGAAGGATAACCTCATTCTTGAGATTCTCGGCAAAAGTTCTCAAAGTTGATTGAAGTCCATCAATCCACACTTGGCCTTCACGGCGAACTAGGTATAACCTGTACCTCCTCATATTATGAGTGGAGACCCGAGACGCCTATACCAGGGGTTCCCAAAGTGTGCGCCGCGGCCCAAAGTAGAGGGGCGCCGTCAGTCGGTCGTCTATCATTATCTTAAACTACAAATATTCGCGGGTATTTTATTTTTAACTTCCTTGTTGTTTAATGTTTCAATTCTTTCCCCACAAAAAGTCAATTTCATATAAAGATGTTTTAATTTTTGTTCCGACCTACGATGTACATATTTTTTTCAGCTGTGTCTTTTTCAAATAGCTAGCTAGGGCAGGGCGCCCTGACACAATACTAAACTTGTAACTACGCCACGGGCTATAAAAGATTGGGAACACCTGGCTTATGTTATTCCTGACTATAATCTATCCCTGTGCCAAATTTCATTCAGATCAGTTCAGTAATTTTTCTAGGAAGTAGTACCAAACACCCATCACTCTATCCAGCCATCATCACAAACTTTTCTTATAATATTACTATGATATTTATATATATATATATATATAGTATATATATATATATATATGTACAAACAATTCTGTACCAAGACCTATTTAAAAGGAGATGCTAGACAAGTTTGCTTAATACCTATCCCTTTTACGAAGCATTCGAGGAGTGTACTGAAGCTGGCATCAGGACATTCCACCCTGGCTGGTACCCTCAGGCTACGTGCCCCAGATCTCACCTCATTCATAGCCAAATGCACATTTTAAGAGACCAGGTGCTTCAAAATGTACTCTATTTACCTACATCGATGGTCCATTTTCCTTACAACATAAAGTTAAAACATTTTGTTAAAACAGATCATTCTAAATGCTCGTTTAAATATTTTTACGTTTTCTTTGGTATGTTTTTCCGTAATTTAAAGATATATAAAATGAAATGCATTTATTTCGTCTTTCGTTCTCACTTAACGAAAGTCAAAATTTTACAACAAATGTGCCCACATCAATTATGAAATAATAACAATATATGTATTATGTAACATATATTTGTGTATACCATTCAGATACTATATCCTAGCGTATAAGACACCTAACATCACTCACGAGTTCCGTTATTTGGAAGTGATATCACTGCAAAGCACAGTCATCCATTAGTCGCGTCTTGGTCACTTCTTAGCCGTTAGTCAGTGAGTTCTTAGGCGCGTAGGAATTCCGATATTTTTGAGCAAATCTTGTTCTCTTATTGCCATATCTTGCCAACCTTGAAATCCAAGGGAATAAGTTTTCATCACTATATAACAAGATTTAATCAACTGAAAAATAAATACGAATAAAATAATTGAAATTCGCCATGTTTAATTATTAGCAATTTGACGAGTATTACTTGTGGCGCGGCGGTTTTTTTCTCGTATGTTAAAAGGCACATTTATTGTTTAAGCGCTGCAGATTATTGCTTGAAATAAGATAAAATGAGACAATAGAGCAAAGTGATGTACTATAGTTTTGTAGAGGACATCAATATCTACAAATATGTTTAGAATACCATATGTCTAACTATTACAGTTAAGTCACAATAACTATTTTAGTGTTTAATAATTATGCATTTCTTGTAATGATAATTATTATTCGGCCTAATGTGTATTTGGTTTGAGTTACATAGTTAAGTGTAAATTACAAAAAATAACAAAGCCTTAGACTTTAAATATCACTACAAATAGAATATATAATTGAATATATACATAGTACAATACATAATAGCTTGCCAGAAAGTGTAACAAAAGTAAACACTGGAACAATGTTTAAAACCCTTCTAAAGAAGTATGTACTTAACAACATTCATTAATTTAACTCATTAATTCATTAATTTAAACCGAAGTAATAGTATTATTTTAAAGATTAAAATCGTTGGTAAGAATATTGATTTTCTCTATAGGGACGAAGAACAACAATAAGGGTGTGACTGTATAAGAATTACTGATATGAGTTTCACACTTACACGGAAAACTATAAGGGCATAACTCTTATTAATTATGCCGTTATTGTTGTTAACGTATGATTTTTATATGTTTATGTCATTGTATTATAATAGTTCTAAATTGAATTGATATTTTATTTTTCTCGATTATTTTGCTCACCCTGTGTAAGCTATCTGTTTATGTTGTCGTATTATAATAGTTTCAAGTTGTATTGAAATTTTATTTTTCTTGCTTATTTTATTCACCCTGTGAAGCTTGAAAATCTGAACAATCGTTTCTCAAAATAAGCATTTCGATCACAAATCCTAGGATTCTTAAATTGACATAATGGTGGCTGAATGGCCTAACTTCCAAGTATAACACGAGAATAAAATCTTTAAAAACAACTTCGATTCAACATTCGAACACATTCATCATCCGAACTTTCCAAACAGCAAACGAATTCGAGATTTAAAAATTGAATGGTGAACGTAATCTTCCGCTCGTTGCCCAGAGCAACGCTTAGCGCAATATTCAAAATTCAGCTCTAACTGAAAAACCCAATAAAGCGAAACTTACTGTATCCCCCATTCATTCCGGGCATTCGAATTCAGAAACAAAAAAACTCCCAACGCTTCACAAAACTTAGCCGTAACAAGTCGGAATAAAGTTGAAAATTTGCTGCACATCCCTCGATGTTCTTTGCAGGTAACTTTTATGCCATTTTACAGTGCTGGCTGGAGAAAATTATGCGATTCCAAAAGCTGCCATTTTGAAAAACACAATGCATTTGACACGCGCGTCAAACCGAGGCGACGCCGCGACGCGACGGTTCGTTCGATTTTTAAAAGCTGAAACAGGGTTCATTGAATTTTAATAACGTTTTCCTGTTATGGGCAAAAAGAGTTCCAATCATATCGTTATTTACGTGCTGTACAACAAACCTGCTTTTGTTTATTTTTTTTATTTTTAAATTTGATGTTGATCTCGATAAAATAAATTATTTGTATAAAATGTCTTACAATGTAGGAAATGCAGTTGAAATAGTAAACATTATAATAAAATATACATGAACGTTTATAATATTATATAAAATTGATATATAACTCTTTAAAATTTCTTTCTTAATCTTTGGTAGTAAACAAAATGATACTATTAACTTTTATCACAAGACTTACATAGCTTCATTCATTATTCCCCTCTAAGGACCATGAATTTCTCCTCATTACTTAGCAAATCTAGAGCATATTTCCCCACACTGCTCCACTCCATATTATTACAGTTTTGACTGACTGTACAGTACCATAGAAATACGATACTCCGAAAGGTATTCCAGTTTAAAATTCCATCAATTCTTTGATACTTTACCGCTGAACAGGAGCCGTTGAGAGATTGCTATTCGGGCCAATATTGGCCAGCACATCGATCACTGGCTATTTCTTTATCAAACTAACCCTTTGTTAGTTTACATTTTAATATATTTTTTACCTTACCCGTGCGTTTAGAGCAAAAATACTTTGTCAGAACGACTTTTTAAAGTGTTAAAAAAAGTCAAAAATACTTAGAGCACAAACTCAGAGCACAATAAAAAGTTTACTCGGACGGGGAATCGAACCCAAGACCTCAGACTTAGTGACAAAAGTAATTATATTAGGAAGGTTAAGACTTTATCAAAACTTACTATCAGGTGGGGTCGCAGTCAAGCGGTAACTTAGTTAAGGTAAAAAAAACTTATATACGTAAGAAGTTATGATTCCTTTTAAAAAAAATATTTTTCACGTTAACCTGTTTGTAGAAAAAACAACCATTAATAGAAAATAAACTAATTTCAGGGTGTCGGTTTATTGTGACGGTGTGCGCGCGTCGTAAAAACTAAAATGTTGACTAGCTAATTTCAGGGTGTCGGTTTTTTGTAAGGGTGCGCGCGTGTCGTAAAAACTAAAATGTTGA
>DWJZ01006951.1:0-12545 GCA_018249125.1 Asbolis capucinus
AAGTGTTAGAACTCAGCAAGACTAATTATTTTCAGAATTATACTTCGATGAACAACCTTCAATTACCCCCCACGTTCAAAATCAAAGCTAAAATTCGTCCGCGTATACATACATATATAATTTTTCATTGGTCTAAATCTAACAATTTAAAAAATCAACCTTAACGAACCGTCTTTAAAGTCCTTTTTTCCGTTATTGGCTTGCGAGGTGTACATATATCCGTTCATTGACTCGCCAACTTAGTTTGGCCAACATTTGTGGTGTTTGGTTTAAAATAGGTAATTTCCTATTTGCATTTCAAAATTTAACAATAGCTCAAACTTAGTGCAAAACTGATTTTTAGATCATTATTTATAATAATTTCAAATACTCATTGCTGTATGAAATGTGTTTATATTGGCTAAGCATACTAAATAAAATACCATTCCATATTTCTAGTGAGCTGTAATTTATGGGGACACATTTTCGTCGTCAAGCTGCTACTTCATTGCTGATCGAAGGAGTAACAGCATTTCGTCTCCTTTGTTATTTCGTTCTCCAGTTTTAATATTGGTCGTAGATTCTTTCTAATTGGCTGAATCACTCAGTATTCTGATAATCATAATTAAAACTAGTCGTATAGGAAGTTTGTGTGTAAAGTAACCACCTGTTTCGTTTTGTGGTAATATTTCTGACTGTAAAATAATAGTAATAGGCCTTTCTTCATCTTAATGATGCAGAAGCATCTTCTCTATTTAGTTCTTACGTATTCTACTCATCTTTATTCTCTCTAGGGCCATGTGACATCAGTAATCTTCCCATAGTGTTGTTCGGCTATTTGAAAGTTTAAAAGATCTGGTTAGATCTTATAGTTGGTCAGCCATACCTGGGTATGTTAGACACTCATATTCTGGACTAGTATAGCGAAAATCGAATCCAGAACCAACGTTCTGCATGCTCCTGAATATATGTAGTAATAAAACTTAAATCACATAAACACACACACAAACAAACATGCACGTACAAACACAACAGTACACATTTCTACATTTAATTGTGCTTGTCGCCTTAATTGCTGAAAATTTAAGTGTATTTAATTATTAACTTTAACTTTCTCATTTTAAGTGACAATAATGTCTAATGGGAAATAATTTTTTTTTTAACAAAAACCGAAACCAAAACCGAATCCCAAAACTGATACCGAAATCGAAATAAAAACCGAAACCAAAAACGAAACTGAAACAAAAACCGAAACCGATTCACGTATATGGCTATTAATCTATTTTACCAAACTGCCCATTCAATGTATCGGCTAAGAATGCATCGGCTAAGAATCTATCGGCAAGAATGTATTGGCTACATTCGGCTAGCTCCGTTACGAACCATTAGCTCCCAACTCGCGTGAGATATGGACTTGCCGAGTATTATTGTGAACACAACTTGTTTGAATTTGTGTTGCATAAAATTGGCAACGGTATAGATTTTATTATTCAATGGTGCATTTTATTGTAGAACTGCAAGTACACTACATGATTCTAGTTATGTAGACTTTGATTTTTAACGGTTATTTATAAATATTTGTATCTATGCGCTGCTTTTTGGCTAAGTATCAAGGAGACAGATTTTGCCTTAATTTGCAACATGAAAAACTCCTGATTCTTAGGATGTTAATCCTTTAACGAATTGTTCATCAAGGGTTAGAGTATTTTCTTAGACCCATGCTCAGTAGTGGGCTATCAGCTTCTATTTTTAAAAGTGCTGTATACATTGATTTTTTTTTATATTCAATAAGTTTGTTTTACATCTCGATGAGATGCCCAAAAACTCTTACAAAAATTCTCGATAACGATACTCGTAAGAGGATTAGCAGTGAAATGTGTCCATGGTAGCTGGTACATGGAACGGAACATGGAAACAGCAATTCGTAGGACAATGTGACCGTTAAATTATATTAATATTAATTAACTTACAGTAAAAAGTACGCCTAATAGGCGCCTCTCAAAACATTTTCAACAAAACTCAGTCAAATTGAGGTAAGAGATGCAGGGGCGTCAAAACGTTGCACCGTGATTGGTGGTTTCAAATTTACATCAGCATGAATTACAATTAAAACGTCCATCGATGCTAATTTTATACGGCCGATTGGTCTGTTTGGCAGAACCATCTTAGCAGCGCTTAGCAGGCCTTATAGTCGATGTCTATGTACTTAATATTACAATTTTAATATTATTAGATATTTCTTTCATAAAAATTAATTTCAGATCTTAATGCTTATAACATACTTTATTCTGGCGATCACCATAACGACGCGGTATTAGACTATATAGCTACAGTATAAGACATGATTTCCCTTGACAAAACTACAAAAGGTTTGCTGTCCGGCCCTGGAGCTAGGTTTGACTGGATGAGCGCTACTTTCCTTCCACTTCAGGTATTTATGACGTATACTTGGTATAAAGCGTTTTCAAGAAAATAATGAATAGGCTTTTTCTGAGTTAATGGGCTTTACCATCTAAGACTACTTTTATTTTCCAATTCGCCACCAATCTTCATATGGCCAGCGTGGTAGACAATGGCCTATATCCCTCACATCGTGCGAGGTGACCCTAGCTTAGCAGTGGGATAGTTATGGGTCGTGAGCAAATTTTGATTTCAACTAATTTAATGATGTTCTAATTACTCGTCGATGTAATTAGAAATCGATGTTTTTCAAAAGAATTATTTGAGTCTACTACTGCTTGGAAATGGTGCTTGGTGGAGAAGAAACCACAAAATAATACTCTCTACAGATTTTAACATCGAATTAATTCTAATTCGATACTTAAACCGATTTCCTGTATTGTTTATCTATACATGAATTTATCTATACACAGATGAATTCGATATTTATATCGAATGTAAATCGAAGTAAAATTCGATATTTAATTGGAATTCATGTCTCTTTTCACACATAAATTTGACATTTAAAGAAGTTCATATCCAGTCGTTAGCTACTAAGTCCGCGTAGGTAGCGGGACAGTTAATATATTTGAAATAAGGTAGAAAAGGGTTTCTTACGCTACCTTTGTGCGGGGATGCCCTTTAGTGGGATCTAATAAAACCTTGTTACGGGCAAAGGGATACCAATTCCAATATTGAAAGTGTTCTTTTACATGATATGGAATTTAGGGAGTTCTTTCTGATATTAAATCGGGGGAAATCTCGTTGCTTGAATGTTACCAGATCACGCCGTATATCATGTATTATGTGTGGCTTTTGATAATAACGTTTTCTAGGAAAGGTGGTTCGATGATTGAGTTGCTTAGGTTTCGGCATTGTAACATAACCCACTGCTGGGCTTGGGTGTCCTCACACAATATGATTGTAGGTTATAGTCGTGTTGGTCAAACGTGGACTAAATTTCATGCATCTTCGAGTAGAGGAACTCAGACGTGCAGATTTCCCCACGATGTTTTTGACGGTGAAATTAACTAATCGTGGTGGACTATAGCCCAGCAGTGGGACAGGTATGGGTTACAATTCAAATTATATATAATAATATATAACTGTAAACTGTATAATTAACATTCTACTATATTATCAATACTAGTTTCTGTCTGCGGCTTCGCCCGCGTGGTATGTTGATAAAAAGTAGTCTATGTGTTATTCCAAACTATAATCTATCTCTATGCCAAATTTAATCCCGATCGCTTCAGTATTTTTTGCGTGAAGGAGTAACAAACATCCATACATACATCATTACAATTTTCGCATTTATAACACTAGTGGGATGAATTTCTCGTGAAAATGTTTGAATATTTGTAGTTCTTTCCCGCGTTAACCATTCAACTGATTAAGATGAAACTTGACACAGCTAGACCACATCCAGGAAATGAACATAGGATAGATTTTATCCCAATTGTAGATTCCACTGGGATGACATACATGTTTATGTTTGGATGTTTGATTAATGAATTGAAATAAAATTTGACAACAAAATAAAACATATATGTTAGTCTGGAATTATACCTTTAATCTAATCGCTGGGATTATAATTTGGCATATCGAATATAGCCTCAGCTTGTTTTAAATAAATTTATAATCATTATAAGGTATAATAAGAAAGCTACAAATTATAAACTACGCTGAGCTAGATGCCATTGGTTATTTCGAGACGTACTTATCTTATCCTACTTGTATTATAAATGAAAAAGTTTGTACCGATGGATGTTTGTTCCTCTTTCTGGCCAAAATTACTTAACGATTTTCATAAAATCAGTGAAAAATTACCTCTGTGCCAAATTTCATTCAGATCGGATAAGCCAATTTTGCGTGATCGAGTAACAATGTTACGTCCTTACAAACTTTCGCATGTATTAGTAGGATATACTAATTCATTGACCTGTCTTAGTAAGTTGTCCAGGCGTGTTGCAATAAACCGGCCGTCCCGTGACGCATGCGCCGTGTGGCTACACTACCTGACCGCGACCGGACACTGATCAATATTAAAGTCCGAGGGAGGATGCCGGGGGTTGTCTGTTTGTCTGTACCATGGATATAGAGATGATGTTACCACCAAAAAATTAAATATTATTTAATGAAACTTACTAATGTCATAAATGTGAAAGTTTGTGAGTATGGACAAATGTTTGTTACTCACACAGAAACTATTGAACGTTTCTGAACGAAATTTGGTACAAGGATAGATTATAATCGGGAATAACACATAGAATACTGATTATGAACGTATCACGCGGGTGAATCGCTGACAGACCCTAGTGTGATAATAACTTTGTGTCTCGGTCTGTTACGTTTTCACACCTAACTGATATACCGACTTTGATGAAGTGGTACAGAAATAGACTAGATTTTGAAAAAAAAAAAGTTTAGTTTTAATCGCGGAAATACTCTTGAAAGAGTTGTAAACGGAAATGTAAGTTTGTATAATAAATAATATAAATAATAAATAAATAAGTTATTTATTCACTTTCACTTTACAAAATCTTTCTTACAATTTGTTGAAACATTTTACGTCTGCTTATAAAACCCTTATCTATATTTTGTAAGTAAGTTTGTAAGTGTTCGTTGTCGTGTGTTGTTAAGAAGTAAGATAATTTCTACCTTCTTCTATTTTCTATTTCTAACCTTCTTCTAGCTTCTTTTAACTCCTATCCATTTACTACGTTCTACCCATCTTCTACCTTCGATCCTACCTTGTGCCCTTCACAATATAATTCGATATCTTAGTCCATCCGTTTCACTATTCTAATAAGTCTTAATGATTACTCTCTTTTTTACATATAGTAATATAAAACAATAGTTTGAATGTAAATGAAAAAAAGGAGCTATGAAATCCTTCAAAATGCTAATATAAATGTGATATTAAGGTTATTTTCTAAATAAAAAACAGCAATAATAAAGTTTATTTTGTAATACTAGAATAATTTGCAATGGTATTTTTAAATTATTTTAAGATACTGATGGCATGCCTGTATATGTACGTATATGTTACCTTTTAAATATTTTGCGGTTTCATTAAAACCCAAAAAATTATGAGTATTAACATATTGTATCAACTCTGTATAAATTTGTCTTAACTCACCTTTCTGCGGACACTACGGGGAGGGTCCAAGAGAAATGACGACCCTTAACTAAAACACACACATACACACGCACGGCCATCTCACTCACACGTGCGCATCGCTTCAGAGGGCCGTTTGTGTGTAGTGCGTCTGTGTGTAAGATGAAGGTTGGTGTCGCGGTGTGCGTGTCCAGTTTCCGCGCGCCTGGGTTTTGTTAATTTAATTAGAGGCACAAAAAGATTAAGGCTTTACGAACACGAGCATTAGGCGACCGCTTTTGTTGACGCTACTTGTAGCTATGTATTTATATATCTGTGTAGCGAAGTTTATTTTTGGTTATACCAATTTGGTTAATTTGTAAGCTATATCTTGTAGCATATTGAACTTGCTGTTTTATATACTAAGGTTACCAGATTGTAAAATATTTTTGATTTTGTTACGAGAGCTAATAAATGATTTTATTATTAAATATTATTGGTTCAATTATTGCTGTTTGAACGTGAAAGTGTTTGTTAGCGAAGGATTTTGTGGTAGTTTTTTTGACTTGGAATTTTTAAGGTACATGGGTAGACGAATCACCTGATAGTAAATTATAACCGCTTATAGGAAAAAGCTGAAGTCAAAGTTAAAGTCAAAGTCGAATTTATTTCATGTAGGTTTTTTAAAACAGTTATGAACCATAGGTGCCATAGGGGAGAAGAAACGGCGAAAGAAATTCCTCAGCACATCCTTGTATGTTTTTAGCTTCTCATTAGCGTTACAAGGATTAGCATCAAGACGACTAATTTTTTCAACGCATTATTGGCTTACTCTTTAAATGGATATATCTATGTGTCTTTGGAAGCCTAGAGCATCTTGCATTAGTTTTAATGACGTTTGGTGGGAAGATGGTGATTAAGCCAAGTGACATATGCTTTTATGTCGGAAGTAAGAAGAATTGTTATGTTTTTGCAAAGCTACCACCCTCTTGAATCAGCTGCCAAATGATTCGTCGTGCTCCGGCTGGGGGTTAGAGAGCCAATTCTTCTCTTTTTCTCTCCGTCGTTGAGTCGTCTTCCTTCCCATTCTCCTTCTAAAGCAGTATGTTGTTGGTGTGTCTGTATTTGATGTCCTTATTAATGCTGATTGCTTCAGGTGTATCTGCTTCTCTGATTTCTTCCTCTTTTCAGTGTGTTTAAAAAAATACCTTATATCGCGTACGCCGCGTCAATTATTGACAATAGAGCAAAGTGATGTACTACATTTTTATAGAGGACATCAATAACTACAAATAAGTCCGCGCCACCATCTGTCTAACTATTGCAGTTTTGTCACAATAACTACTTGTTTCTGGTAACCGGTTTCTAGTCAGCAATAAACAGGCACACATGTATCTTTAAATAATGTATTCTACCGCCGACATAAGGCGTGTTTGTCTTGAAAACATCGGCCCATTCGCGCACCGCGAATATAAAAAGTAAGTCGATAGCTTACTGACGGAATTTATACTTTTGGATATTCGAAATATGTTCTCTGATCCATTAGAACTTGACCCCATACCCCCCCCTCACGTCATATATCCTAAGACGTTTTACACGCGATTGTGTCCCATGTGAGGTGTCAGGTAACGCTGGTGGATGTACTCTGAGCATATCGTATAAACTCAGCCTACGGGTAAATATAACCGAGCTAGTCTCAGGGTTGTTTTCACATAATAGAGCCATTTTCTTTTGTTTTTGTTGCGTACCTTGTCTCGTTATAGGTAGGCGCACAATGAAAACAAAAAGTGGTTTCTTATTTCCATTCCGTGATTTTGAGCTGGAGAAATATAGGTTTATAGAAACGAATTGGTTTTGAGGGGGCACTCGGGTATGTTGATTTTGTTTTTTTCTAAAGGCGGTTTATTAACGGGCCTGTGTAGCTACGCCGTTGAAAAGCGTCTGAAAGTGTGTCAAGATATGATACAAATTACTTTGAGTATAATCAAAATTGAGTTGAAATGTTTTTAAATCTCAATATCGATTGAATAAGCATCATTGGAATACAATTGGTGCAGCGCAGAGAAGATATAGACAGTGTGAAATCACCCTAAGTTGATTGATATAAAGTCACAGATGATTTTCTTAAGTTTTTCAAAATAAATATAGGTATTTACTATTTCACAAGTTCCTTGTGTGTGCTGTGGTAGTAAGATGTTCTTTGATATGTACGTCTCTCATATACTTCGTTAAAACTAAGAGAAATAAGTCTCTTTACAATTCATTGTGCCAGTTGAAGATTTGAGCTAGTTCGTTTTTTTAGTCGAGAACGTCAGTGTATTTTTTGATACTTTTATAAACGACATATGTTCTGAATATATCAAATTCAGTTTGGTATAATAAAAAAAAGAAAAAAATGGTGCAAGAAAAAGAACATAACAGCATCTTGCATCACCAACTACTATTGACTATTATTAGGAATCTATAGGAATCTTTGGGATATTTTATTTTAGTATTTTTCCATAAAAGCATCATCGAACCTGGTTTACTTCTGTAAAAATGCATCATCGAACGTGGTAAATTTCCGTAAAGCCACGATCGAAGATGTATGCTGACTTCCGTAAAATATGGATCAGGAAACATGGTATAATTCTGTAAAAGCATCATCGAACCTGGTTTACTTCTGTAAAAATGCATCATAGAACGTGGTAAAAATCCGTAAAACCATGATAGAATATGTATGCTAACTTCCGTAAAATATGGATCAGGGAACATGGTATATTTGCGTAAAAAAAATATATCATACTAGCTGATCCGGCAAACTTCGTAGTACCTCAATCGATAAATAAAAAAACTAAACGTTTTCAAGTCAACAATTTTAAAACATCGATGTTTTGTCCAATATCGTCGACCATAGAAAATCAATGATATTCGACCATCCCTATTTCTAAGGAAAAAAACTGTTGTTTATATTAAATTCCTAGCACTTTTATCATGTTTTACTCACCTTTTACTCCTTACCTGGAGTTTCACAAATAATTCAAGTCAAGTCAAGGTCAAATCGGTCCAGTCGTTCTCGAGTTATAGCGAGACTTACGAACAGCAATTAATTTTTATTATATAAATATAGTACTTAAAGTTTAATTAATACATTATTATTTAACTTTTCGTCGCTACCATAACACTTTTTACTCAAAGCAGTTGACAAGACATGATTAATGACAACCAGAACATACTCCGTCCTGGGGATAGAAAATAAATCCATCAATCTTGTTTTACAAACTACATTCGTTTTGTTTTACGCTCGTTCGTTTTTTACGCACTACGACCAGCAGTTTTTAACCTTTCTATGTTTTCTGTACAATCTATTGTTTGGTATTCTCTGTTTGAATTAACTTACTAACATTATAAACGCGAAAAATTGACCTTTTCACGCCTTAATTACTGAACTGATTTTGATTAAATTTGGTACAGAGGCAGACTAGAAATTGAGAAAAAATATAGACTACCTACACCTACTATTAAATTTGTATATAATGTTTGTACATGTAAGAAAGTTGAGAATAACTAATACGTACTAATTTCATCTTGTGCACCTGATTAAATCAGAATTAATCATCTATATTAAGATTATAAAGCTGAACAGTTTGTTTGTTTGTGTGAACTCGCTAATCCTAAGAACTTCTGGTCCGATTTGTAAAATTCTTTAATTATTAGATAACCCATTTATTGAGCAAGGCTATAGGCTATATATCATCACGGTTAGACTGATGATATGATGATGATAAAAAAGATTGATAAAACAATGATAAAAAAGATGTATGTACATATATTCGTGTTAGTGTGAATCGGTCTAAAGAATGTTTCAAAATCAGGGGATTTTTTTCCTATTGAGAGTTTTCGTTGCGTGCGCTGCGTAAACAGTTAAATTTTCGCAAAAAATCATGTATGACAGAAACGAAGTCGCGGGTTAAAGTTAACGTTAGCCCAAAGTAACTATTCCACGCGGATGAAGTCGCGGGTGGAAGCTAATCAGGAATATAGGTCTATCTATACCTTTCAGTCTCATCGGATTAGACTGCAAAAATAGACCAGCTTGATAACTGGATCCCTTAAAAGCTACTCAAATACTTAAGCTTTTGTACCATGATATAATAAAGTTAAAAAAAAATACTATATTACAGAATTTCCGTTTGATTATAACGTAAAAGTCTTCGAGTAAAGAGTGAATAGGCTTTTACTAAATTAAAGCCATTCACCATCAAAGACTACGTCGCCACTCATCAGCAGGTGGTTTCGTAGTCAAGCTCGTATTTCATATAAAAATAAGAAAAAAAATTACCAACAGCAATTTTGGGCTGACTTATTCAACTATCCGACAGCGGGTACAGTAAAATGGCGCAATTTTAAATTTTAAGTACGTTAATAATCCTGGAACACAGTCTCTGTGCCTACTCGTACTTGTTTCGGATATTAGATATGAAGACCCAGCTAAGAATAACATACTTTAACGGTTTAACGTCACATTATATAATTTCCGCAAACTACTACGTTATGTGGAAGCTTCAGTAAAAGCTCTGATAGAATTAAGTGTATAGTATAAGAGCTTTTTCCCGCGTGGTATAGTTTTTATGCCTTATTTTATCCAGATCGAAATTTTACTTTGAAATTTCATAATTTCGAAGTTAATTTTGTACTGTTTTATAGTTTTATATTCAACAATGACAAACTTTTTAACAAACTTTCATACCCTAATTGAACTCTAAAGTTTTTGTTGCAATAAAAAAAGCTCATGTTCTTTCAAATTTTAGTCTATCTTTATACTTTTTTTATCAAAATCGGTTCATTAGTTTAGGCGTTAAATTATTTTTTATATATAACTTTTTTTGTAAACAATATTTTTGACGTGTTTTATCGTTTTCTAAGCTAAGCTGTTTCATTGTAAACCTCGTGACATATTTTTTTAATCTTTTCTGATCTAAGTACAGATCTGAGTTAAGAATTTACTTAAGGTACTATAATAGTTATATTATGCCTTACTAATACTTTCTACTAATATAACTTACTACTGTCTTTTTCACGAAAACCTTTTCATGCCTAAATTATTGACCTATTTTGATGAAACTCTGCACAGACGTAGAATAATACAAGAAAAAAAAACTTTTTCAGCGCGAAAAAGAACTTGCAGGGGATGAAATAAATTTAAATTCATGCACTAAATGGGGTTAACTGTGGGAAAAGGGAAGGGAACGAGGAGAGGGAAGGGGGTGACTGTACGCGGACATAGTCGCGGGAAAAACTAGCGAAACATGCCCGACCGCATAAAGTTTACTGGCCACTACATAAATAAAAACAAAATCCCCGAATGCCTAAATGGAAAAAAAAATAAAAAAAAAAACATTGTTGTATTAGGTTCCCCTGTCTCCGATTAACCAACCCAAGAGTTAAATAATGGCTTAAAAGCAATTTAAAAGCGTCGCTCGGTACATTTACATAATCCATCTGGATTTATTTTTGGCAATAATTCTCTTTGAGGTGGTTTTTATGTTCAAACATCACTTATACAGCGCATTATTTATTAAAAACCCCTCACAATCTGGTGCGTTACAAAATTTTAAGCTGTTGTCTCATCGCCAGCGAGGGGATAGTAATTAGCTGAGCGATGAAAATACTATTATAATATTTTTAATTTCATGTCGGGATCAGAAACTGTAATTAAAAACAGGTGCGCTTAAAATGGGATGTTTTTAAGTTATCGGCCAAATAACACGATTTAGAATTGGTTTCTTTAAACAGATTGTAATTTATTGACTCTGTAGGACACAAGCAAGTGTGATTTTTTTCTAATTTGGCTAACCCAACACTACTAGATTTAGATACGAATTTCTGTGAAGATTACAGTTTTTATCTATTTTTTGTTTTTCAAAAATAAAGTATTTATTTTTAGATTTTTCAAAGCACTGAACAGTAGAAAGAGAGAAAGAGAAAGTACATAGTTACCTCGAACTTTGCTAAAATCTGCACCAAATTTTATCTCAAAAAATTTTTGAGTTTTGATTCCCTTGATGTTTAACTTGCCATAGTGAACTGAAATAACACTTCAAAACCTATCCTCTGTTATTTATCTATTACATAAAATAATACTCTAATACTCTGTTCGGGAATCAAACCCAGTTCATATGCTTCGAAGAAAAGGAACCAACTAGTTTACAAGGTTATCAAAAAGTTGATAAAATTGATAAAATCCATCATCATCATTGCAACTGCGTTATTACGAAGAACTCTCATAGAGTGCAGGTTTCCCCACGACGTTTTCCTTCACCGTAGCAAGTTCAAGTTAGCAATTTCCGATACGCAGATAATTTTGAAAATTAGAGGTGTACGCCACAGGATTAGAATTTCTCATACAAGAGGCAAACTTTAAAACAGCTAACACTGTTTCCAATCAAAATTACCGTCTCAAAAATCCCGAAAAACTCGCATAAAATGATACGACATAGACCTAAAATTATAATGTCCGTTATCGTTAAACAAAATGCGGCATGAACAAGTCTTGAATGAGTACCATTTGTGCAAATCTCGATGGCTGTTATTAGACAGACAAACAGACAACTTTGTTAAAGACGAATAAACACAAAGATATTTCAATTTGTAATTATTTACTTTAACTTACGTATTTCCTTAGGACTTTATAAATATGACTGCTGTTGGAAACTTCGTCGACAGAAATTTCTTTTGAAATTGAAACTTTCGGAAATATGTTAAAAATTTTCAACTAACCTAACATTTTTTTAAGAAGTGCCAGGTGACTTACGATGTCTCTAAATGATTGGCAAATCTAGGCAATATCGGTGTGGTCAGGAACGGTGTTATTGAAAATAAGTAACTCTTCAGCAAATAAGTAACTCTTGAGCGTTTCCGTACCTCACAGGGCACGTATAATGCATATATGTATGTATGATATCGCGGGCTTTCTTACATATATTGCTATCCTATATGAAACTGTAGTACATCACTTTGCTCTATTGTCAATCATTTCCGCAGCGTA
>DWJZ01006952.1:0-12544 GCA_018249125.1 Asbolis capucinus
TTATACATAATATTTGGCAGATTTTGGTAGTCAATTTTGGCAAGCTGGCGTTGACTGCCCGCTAACAAAGCCTGACATTTGTTAGGGTTAACAACTACTCCATACTGACACGACCAATTATGGAGGAGTGATAAATTGTCGTTAATCTTATCAAAAGCTGTGTTTATACCGGCAATGTCAGTATGTACATACAATTGCAGGTCATCAGCATACAGATGATAAGAACAGTTAATGACAGAGGTGAGGGAGTTTATGAAAACGGAAAAAAGTATGGGAGACAAAATACCGCCTTGCGGCACACCAGCACCCAGTTCGGTCCAGTTAGAAGAGGCATTTCCAAGACGAACCGACTGCTGACGGCCGCGAAGATAAGAACAAAACCAGTCTAAAGAAGAAGGTGAAAAATTCAAATGAGACATGATACCCAGCAGAATGTCGTGGTCGACTGTGTTGAATGCATTAGAAAAGTCAACAAGCACTACCAGAGTGACTAATTTGTTATTCATAGCATATCTAATGTCATCTGTCACTTTAATGAGAGCCGTGGTAGTGCTGTGACCGGAGCGGAAACCTGACTGAAACTCACTCAGTAGGTTATGTTGTTGCAGAAAGTGAGATAGCTGTTTATGCACACAGGCTTCCAGAACTTTTGATAGGAATGGCAATATACAAATGGGACGAAAATGGTTTGGTAAAGTAGGATTTTGTATTTTAGGAAGAGGCCGAACAAAAGCTTTCTTCCACAGAGAGGGATATTTACCGCACATCAATGAAAAATTTATGATATGTGTTATATCAGATAGTAAGGATTCAAGGATATTGAATATCATGTCTCGGCTGATGTTATCACATCCCGTGGCCTTTGACTTAATTGCTATAATCGTCTTTTTCACCTCCTCCTCAGACACAGAAGAAAGCTGAAAGCTATTAGTTTGCAGAGGGTTCTTCAAAGCAATAGAGGTAAGGGTTTTAGAGCGGATAGAGGGGTCCAATGAAGGTGCAGAAGAAAAATGATGGTTTATATCATCGAGAGAAAATGATGGACGTTGATCCAATATTGGCGACTTTCGGATGCCAAGGGTATTTAGAAACTCCCACGCAACGGCAGGTGAAGCATTGATTAGATTATTATGGATATATCTGCGTTTGGCTGTTCTTATCATCTGGTTGCATCTGTTCCTAGCTTTTTTAAAGGAGGATCAATTGAATTCCGACCTGTTCTTTTTATGATTGTTTTAAATTTACAACATATTAATTTTTGTACTATGCTCATTGGTTCAATCAATTAAAATTCCTATCAAACAGCATTGTACAAAAAGTACTTTTTGTACGGGACTACCAACACCACACATACCACAACAAAGTGTTGTGGAAGTCAGTGTTAACTACTAAGCAGGCATTGTATAAATATGTTTCCATTGTATTGTATACCATATGTTTAAAATTTCCTTCATTTTGAACTAGTAGTTAAAGAATTATAAATAGCCAAGGTTTATTAATTTTGTCACTCACTAACTCACCGATAACCAAAACTCTAAGGCACTTCTAGCAAACATAGAAAAGCTACAAATTTAGAATAAAATTAGTATTTAGTGTATAAACTAAAACATGGAAAAACTAAAATATTTTGCAATGTCCATCTAGTTTTCTAAATACACCTTCTGCATAAGTGACTTGTGAGACTTGGTTAATGGTTGGTAATTCTTGGTTGGTAATGGCATATAAATATTTTAGATTCCATATAAATCTAAGATAAGATTATAAAACAATCGCTTGAAAACACAATGTCTCACAATTAACACATATAACAAATTAGATTGTTTAGTGCGAATGGCAATTCAATCTATTGATTCAAGGGCTTTCACGACTTTTTGTGGCAGAAGAACTGAGTTGTGAGACTTGGTTTTTTTACAAGTTATATTTCTGATGCCATACAGATAAATATGCCGTTTAAGCACCTTGTTTGGATGAAGACACGGGTTGGTTCCAATTAAAACCAATGATTTTACTATGTGCCAAGAAGACGAATAAGACAGACACTGTATAAAAATTATAAAAATGTCTACTGTTTTAAGGAAATATATGAATAGATTAGATTTATTGAGAGCGATAGATCTATATCTATATAGAGAGATAGATATCAGAGAGTAGATTTATTGACAAAACTATGTTAATTCTGTTATTTTCTATCATAAGACAAGGACGGCAATTTTGCATAGATTAAACCTAAATATAGAAGTGAATATCTAAGGCAGTAAAGTGGCCAAGATCCAATACATCAGTTAACACTTTCCAAGGAATTACTTAGAGATAATGATGTTATTTACTTATTCGATTGGCTTTCCGTTTCTTTGTGTCTTAATTCTCTGGGGTGATATTTTTAAGAAATAAGATTAAAAAAACTAATAAAATAATTTTTCATCTATCATTAAGACATTTTGCATGTTATGGAATGTTTGACTAAGATCATTAAAATTTTACTGTCACTTCTTTTAAACACACATTTTTAGGGGACCCTAATTGTAGGTATCTTACTATTCAAACCCTTTCTGCGCCAAATTGTGTAAAAAAATATATTCTAAATTGAGTAGGTAGGTAACAAATCTATTGCGTAAAATATCATTCCTTAAGAGGTAGCATAAAAATATCGTTGTGAAGGTACAGATATTTAATTTCAAGTAGGTACGCCTATTCAGTTTTATCTTAGATATCCAGTTAAGCATTTAGCAAGCTGCATAATACCGGCAACAAAACCTAATTTCCGGGCCACGTAGAAATATAAATACAATTTGAATTTCGATAGAATTATTTGACAGTCTGATACTTCTTTCACTTTTCTGAGAGAGGTGTAATTTATATTATGTAGAAAATATTTGTCCATTTCGCTAGTCGTTGTTGTTCATGTATTTTATTTAGAACATTGAGTAATCCATAGCAGTATTAACTTACAATAACAATTTTAATAATGGCTAACGCAGATTTCAGAAAAGACGTGATGCCCGTGCGACCGAGGAGCGTTTATACAGCACATTCCTATAATCAGGTATAACTAATCTTGGTAAACGTTTATTGCTTTGATTATATAACCCCAAAATGCTACTCAATATTGTTGAAGGGTGTTTATAGTAATCTATCTTAAAAATCAGTATTGCACTTAGTGCACTGCTCCTGTTTTGGGTGATATATATATATAATTTTTTATAACCTTAAGTTAGCGTTTCACTACGATCCCACGTGTTGGTACCTTCGATGGTAAAACGCACTAAGTAGAAACCTTAGAATATTATACGTAGTGTTCACTCTTGACTTGAAGAAATTTACATTGTAATCGAACGGGAATACCAATGCTATTTCTGGCGTTATATTAGACCGAGACATTTTGTTAACAATACGTATCAATTGTATCTCATCGCTGCGTTAGTTGAAAGATATTTGGGAAGAAACTATAATTGAAAGTTTTAGTAAGGAATAGAATCCAAATTAACGGTTTTAAAGAAGTCTGTTTATCTGTACGTGCTTTTGTTAACACTAATTTCAGAAACTGCTGATCTTTCACTGATGTACTGTGCTAGGATAAGTTTATCATTCGTTTAAATTTATTAAAACAGGATAATAAAACAGAATGAGCATACTAATTTAATGACAGCCCTTACCTGTAAGGAAGCGAAAGGCGGCCAGTTATTACAGTAGAATCCTCTGCTTCTGTTAAAATTGTTATCTTCAGAGATAATTGTACGGTGCTGCGGTAACTCAACTTGTGCAGCTCCTAGTCGTATTTAGTTTTTTATTACAGCGAAAAATAAGCAAGTTACAGGACATAACTTCGACTATTATTTGACTCCGTTAAATGTGTGTTTCGTCAACTTATACTGTGGAAATATGGAAACTGAGGATACGAGATACTGAGAGCATACGAAAAAAAGATGCCCGATGAGATATATATATTATCTTGCTTTACAGGAAGAGTCCAACTTGTCAGCTTTCCAAGACTACAGCAAGTTCTTGGAAGGTGGTCTTGGACAACCCGAGCTGGTGGGCGCTGCAGGATGGCAGCCGCCCTGGCGATCACCGCTGCAGCGCAAGGCACCATTCTACCCAGGCGATGATATATATCATGCGGACACCTGGCGTGAGTTGGAGGTAGTGAGATCGTTTATTATTCTACTATTTCTAATTCCCGGCTACTCCCCCGTTACATAAGACGTACTTTGTATAATTCCAAACCATAATCCAAAGTTTATATGGATTCGTTCAACAGTTTTTGTATAAAAGATTTTATAGTATTTTAGTTACAGAAAGGATTTGTTCTTAATTAAAATAGTTTCATATTAGGTATTCACTAGGTAGGTGTTTTTAACATTTTAATAAGTAGCTATTACATAAGAATTTAAATAGATCTGCTTCGTAGCCACGTTAACTGAATTTGAATGCGTTTGTTTCTAATAAGAGCTTCATGTTTACATTAAGTCGAGGTCATTCACCTATCCTGTGAGGCTGTGTCAAACAGGTCATTGTGTTGTTTATGCAATGACTACCTAATATTGAGAAGGTGAATGTCCGCAACATTGCTACGGGACCTATATTATCCGTCCATGTTTCGTAGACTCGTTGGTGTACGTTCTAATTCGATTTTTAAAGCAAAATGGGGGATATTTTTTATTAATATTATGTTAGGTTCACCCTGCGCACATCTTATAATTTCAGTTATGTATGTATCAAAAGTTATGACTTGCTTCGGTAAAGAAAATCTGCACGCCTGAAAGATTCATAACGTTCAAGATTCATAGGTGAAGTCTTATAATCCGCAGTTGACCAGAATGTTGTACTATTGCTTGCCCCACCCAATATAAGACTGGAGCCCACTAGTGGGAAACTTAAAGGCTGCATTGATGTTAATATTGTTTGTTCTTAAAGGTAACCGATGTGGTCGGAGGTGCGGGATACAACGCTTCAGTGACGCCGCATGGTACGGTCTGTCTCAGGCTGAGGGATCGCGTTAAGTGAGTAACTTGACTGCTTATCTACTCATCTTGTTTTAGCTCTCCAAAACCGAATTAAACTAGCGAGAAAATTACTAAGTGTTAATATGTGGCGCAATGATAAACTCATCAAGAAATTTCGTTGTAGTTGAGGATAGTAAGTGGTAATAATTCTCGAAGCTAATTATTATATTACTTGTAAACATTCAGGATCATACGTTCAGGGTTCAATTGTAAGAAGCGGACACGATTTATAGAGATATCGTAGTGGTTACTCGAGCAGCATCTTCCTATATTTTTTTCGGGCCGCAGCAATATTTTACTCTTCAATTCTGCGCTATCCGCTGTCACTTACAAAGCGGAGAAATATTAATATGAGCCAATGGCGGACTTACCTTTTCAAGGTATAGGTTGTTAGGTGTTTGCAGCGACTACCTAACAACCTCTATCCTGTATCTCTAGTCTGTTTCTATATTGTTACCAGCTGTGATAAAAAAAACTTTCCGCAAATTTATCTCCCCAAAAATCTGACGCATTAGGCTCAAACTTACTCAACCTGTTGGTAAATCTACCACTGGTACGAGCATTTTCAATAGAACAAGGACTTTGGGAACTGCTTAAAATAGCAATGGACCAGTTAGAATAATGTGTACTATGGTGCTTTTTGATACTGTAGAGTTGACATGACGATTGACGGCGCAGTACGTGTGACGAACGCAAAGAACAATATAATACTAGCGTTGTCTCGCTCTGGCGCCGCCGCTGCCCTCATCCATCCCAACGGTCGCGTTTACCACTACGGCTCCCGTGTTGAGATCCAGGCACGCCATCAGCAGGGGAACAACAAGTAAGTATCATGCACCTCCATCAAGGCGACTTATGTACAACAAAAGGTCCTAGAGTTAGATTCTCATCCAGGACAAAGTTTGCTGTGACCAACAGAAAGGCTTTTTATGTGTTTGGGTATAAAAATCTCGATTAAAAGTATTTTTAACAGACTTAAAAAATAGGTTTTCAATTCAAATTTTTTTTTTTCGTTACACTTTGGGTGTACCGATTTTTATCAAAATTTTGTCATGCAAGAGTCCGGTTTAAGTCGAGTGACATGTGACGAGTAGTTTTTGACTTAAATGCGTTAATTTATTAACTTAATTGATTACGTTGATCACGTTCTCAGTTTATTACTTTTTGATGTAGTTTTTAGTCACTTTTGTACAATTATGATTTTTTAATGCAAGGTATGCGAAGATGTGGTACAAAGGTGTGTCGTTCACGGCGGAGCAATGCGCGCTCGTATATCTGGTTGATGCAGCCGGAACACGCACCACCACTGACACTTTCCTCGATATGAGCCAGGACTTTACGCTCAATGTCTTCTACAAGTACGTTTACAGTTTAATTGTTAACACTCACCTTGGCTTTTATAAATATTTTAATTAAAACATAAGATTTAAAACTTTATAAAATTTCAATTCATGATCATTTATAACTCACATTTAATGAGCTTTTGGCAAATAATTCTAAATTCTACATACATAACTTTATATTGTACATAAAGAACAAGTTGAAGTCGGCGTCATCAAAATCGATATGTGGCGAAACATACACGCATTTCCATAAAAATTAAACCTTAACAGATGTGTTGCCTCAAAACACTTCTAACCTGCATTTTTCATTGAAATTATTGCGGCAATTTTCAAACCCACTTGCATATATACATATGTAGATCAAATCACAGTAAAGTCTGTTACACAGCGAATCTCGCCATGGTCCTTCGTACGTGAACGAGGCTCTGTCATTGTTACAAGCGGCGCAGTACTGGCTAACTGATGACGGCATAGACAACTGGATCATAAACAACGTTCGCGTCAGCCAAACTGCCGACGGATTGGTCAGGTGTTATTAATAGTTTTGAATATACATGCTAATATTATAATATTGTAAATGTCCAATCCACATCGAAGAAGCGTGGTAAAGTATGTTTTAGGCAGTCACAGTATAAGGAAACCCTTGCTTAATACTGGGCCATTAATGGATTGAAACCAATAGCAAATGCGTAAGTAACTACCTAACTCTGTCTGATTTCACGCCCAAAAAACCCTCTGAAACCGCTCCATTCCAAGACTAGGATGCAAACCGCTCCACGCGGACTGTCTCGACAAAACTCAAGTTTAATATAAATCTAATTAAAATTAATTTATTTTATTAATTTATTATTAATTTATTATTAATTATTATTTTATTAATTTATTATTAATTTATTTTATTTATTAATTTATTTTTCTCAACGATGAATTGTTCAATTTCTATATCTGGTTATAAGTTATATTAATATAAATGACGTAAGGGTCAAGGTATAGACTTAGTAATTTCTCCCCTTACTGTCTCCCACAGGCGGGACATTAATAAGATCCTGTTAGTGTACAAAAGGGAGACAGTAGGGGACACGTTAACACTAAGCCGTGTGTTTGTGGTAGGATTCACCGCTGCAGCCACAAGTACCAACTCCGTACCAGTCCCAGTAACGGGTCTGCTTCCATCACCAGTCCATTTTTGCACTGCACCGCTTCTCTTGGCCAGACTCAGCATCTGTTTGTGAGGTGAGATGCACCTTTTTCTCTAAGGTTTAAACTTAAAACGATTCTTTGGGGTCATCCACGACTTTATAGCATCGTGGTTTACGTAGACCAATTAACGTAACCGAGCATTGAATGAGCGTCATTGCCATGAGCTGGATCATTTGGCTTTCTTGCTCCCGCAGGTCACTCCACGGGTCTGAGACTGTAACACCAACAGAGGGCAGTTTTTGAGATTTTTCGAGGGTTTTTTTTAAACCCTAATATGTTTCGCATATTAGGGGCACACCATCATCATCATTGTATCTCATAACTTCTCTCAATGTAGTTATTATAGGCCATAGTCTATGCTGGTGAAATGCGGTTTGGAAGATTTCTCGTATCTCCGAGAATTGTGTTGCGTAACTCTCAGGAATTCAGGATTCGTCGCGATTTTTTGTTTCATCGAAGCAAGTGGCAGTGAACTAAAAATAAATAACTTCACATATTAGGGGTGCGCGCAGGTTTCGAATCCAAATCGAGAGATCAAACCATTAGGCTGTCGCTACTACATTAAACTATTACTGTATTCTCCTGCTTGTCATGTGTGTATTAGATACAAAAAGTTACTGTTATTGTGGTCATAGGGTCGTTTCAAATTCTTTATTATTGTAGAAAATAAGGAGTGGTTTATTCGAATTTCAATTTTAATTATATTTCTTTAACAATAAATCTATCATGTTAAAAAGACAGCTGATTTCAACCTTTACATTGAATAGTACGTAAATTTTATTGCGGGTGGAATTCGTTCTTAAAAGCTGTCAATGGGGTGTACCCGTCCAATGCAAATACATACGATACAAGTCGGTGACGAGTTGTAATTTATCATAATCCGTCTTCATAGCCTTCATCAGGGCACAATACAAATGTTTGCTATAGAAATGTATGGTGACTTGACTTATTTTGGCTATAATAAAATGATAGGTATCGTCCTTGTGGTATGGGCATTCTTATATATAACCGTTACTTTTACTAATTTCCTGTATGAACGACCTAATTTATGAAGAGATGGAGATTATTTAGATTTTTTTTCGCTAGATTTTTGGAAATCAACATGATTTCTGTAGCTGAAGCAGCCGACTCCACGTAAATGAAGAAATATTTAATTTATCTGACAATGTACTGATTACAATTGCTAATGACAATTGAATCCCCCACTACGTGGTCGAAGAGGCAACTTTTCAAAAAACTGTACTATTACAGTTAAGTGGGATATATTCAGAAACTAAAATATTGTTACAGACGCGGTGAAAGGCGCATGCATTTTGATGGGAATTCCTTCATAGTTCGGAACGCCGGTCACTCTGCCGGCTTCGACGACAAAAACCAATTGAAGGTGTACTGATTTCTCTATCACAATCCCAATTCCACTGTCTGCCCACTACATGCGCAACGACACTGCCACTAACAGGCCGTATGCATTTTACGTTAATCTGTTTTGTTTAATCGTCCACGAACGTAACGACTTCCTATTCCTTCAGTGAGTAGATCAAATGTACCTGCATTTAGTGTTACAGCTTGCTTTCACGTTGTATTATTTGCATTCTGTCCGATTCTAATTTTAAAATTGAACACGAGCGCAATATCGTTATAATTTTATTATTATTGCACGGAACTCGCTGTACAGGCCTCTTTGTCAGTTACTACAATAAGTCCATCTATTGCCTACTTTTTTGTTAATACTTTTGATTTTTTGGTTGTATAATTAATTAAAATCTTTGGACAAGTCGCTCGGTTGCCACATTCAACAGGCAACTGTATAAAGTTTTGAGTGAAGTGCACAAAGCCATTAATTTTGTCTGACTGCCAAGCTTGATTTTTGTCAATAATATTGAAATAGCTACCCTCAGTTTGCAGCATCATAGTCTTAAGATTACAGTTTCATGATAAGTGTGTAGATCATTTACGATTTAACATGTTTTACCGATGTGTTTTCAGTTTATATTATTTTTGTAGACATTTACTTTGTAATAGTTTAATGGAAGAAATAAATAACCTTCTTCGTACTCGAGTAAAGAAATGCTTAGCTGCTCTATATTTGCGTTGTTTAGAAACAGTAAGTAATTCAGTTCAGATTAACCAATCTCATATCGGACTGATTATTAAAATATTTTATTCTACAACGCAGCAATTGTGCTTTATCTATAGTATGTGCTGATATCTTCTCCATACAGTGTTTTGTAATTCCATTGAGGACAATAATCACGCAGTTATCACAACAGTAATATTTTCAGCCTTTATAACTTCTCAATTGTTTTTATAGTATATTTTTAAAACATTTTGGTTATTAGGATTTAAAGCTTGGCAATGTCAGTTGTGTAAAATGAGATTTAGGTTAATATTTTAATGTCATTGAATTAGACTTGTCCATTTTCGTTCGATTATTAAATTCATTAGTATGTATGTCGAATATTATTTAATAAATAATTTTATTTTGTATTCAATAGTTTTATTTCCTCTCAATAATTGTAGATTGTATAAGCCTTTAGTTCGATTCAGGAGGACTCTATTGGAGTAACGTCAGTCTCTCCACACATGTTCCCACATCTTTTCACCACCCCGTTTGGCACAAAAATGCAGGTCTATTCCGCACCTATGTATATGGTATTAAGCTAATTGGCACCAAATTATTAAACTGTCAGTCGTACATAACGTAGCTCGTGATGCTGTTCCTTGCCAGAGTACGCGAAAACAGCTGACTGCGATCGCTATCGGCCCAAGTATTATAAGCTTTGTCTATATTATGCGGTTTTCCCTGCGCAGTCCCATGTAGTCGCAGGAAAAGCTGGTAGTTATATTTTGGCGTATAATACATTTTTTCATCTTGATTAAACCTTTAAGCACCCAGTGGAAAACAAAGTTAACTATCACTAACTTCGGCCGTAATAATCATTAAATATCGTTTTATTACAACTACGTTATTTAGTTACAAGCTAAACTGACTATATCATTATACTTTGTTAAATAATTGGACCGTTATAGGTACTACGTGTATGGATAAAACAGCTCTGCATTTGATGTACTTTTCAATTGATTTGAACAGCATTCAGCGCTCGAGAGCTTTCTTAAGTTGAGAAGTGCCGTTTATGAATACGGATGTAAGTCGGTTGGGGCGTCTAAGCACGTATTGTCTCGAAGTATTCTTTCGCAGCATTTTCATTTCTTGGTATCCTCTTCCTAAACGTCCTTAACCGAAATGAACTCGTACTATCATCACCAGCGACGTCCAGCTACTATTACTGTGTTATTTGAACCCTTCAACTAACTAGAGGAAACATCGGCTGGGTTTTCTACGGATCAGTAAAAATAAAATCAATCAATACAGCAAAAAATGTATTTACTGTTGTGGCACGTGTCAATTTCATGCAGTCGAATTTGCAGCAGTTGCAGCATTGAAGCAGTAATATGGGTACAACCTGTGAATCAATACTGTGTAGTATTATTGTACATTCATCTCTGTTCTCGCTGATCTCGGTCGCCTACCGCACTAAGTTATTCCCGTTGAGTCTTACCAACTAGTGAGCACAAATATACCTGAAAGTACTTGTAGTTAAAATTCCACTCAAAATACTAGATACAACGAAAAAATCTCGTGAGTTCGGCCACGTAAAACTTCATCATGATTGCGCTGTTCTAAATTAATCTGTTCCAGTTTGTGAGAGCACTAACGAGAACCGGGATGGGTCAGTAGGGTAACGTGGACAAGCGTCAGTAATTTTACCAAAGCTTTAAAGATAACAGTTTTACGGTGAGTTATCCTTATACCAAAAATATTTATTATTTATTCAGCCAGTCAGAATTTTTTTACAACTACGTGAAACAGTTATTTCGCCACATATTTTACTCAGGGTACGCCATATTGCAGGATTTTAAGATGCACGACTTGTTCCAACTTGGGTATCAAATATCAATCGGTATTTCAGCAAAAGAAAAGTAAGGTAGTGCCTTAGTTTCGGGGATATTTTGCAAGTATCA
Source organism: Asbolis capucinus (assembly GCA_018249125.1). NCBI lineage: Eukaryota > Metazoa > Arthropoda > Insecta > Lepidoptera > Hesperiidae > Asbolis > Asbolis capucinus. Next base: position 11,570 of record DWJZ01006952.1, read on the forward strand.
ACCTACATACATATATACAAAATATCCGTATTACCACCGAGTCATTCAGAGGAAGGTAGCAAGCATCCGCTGGATCACCAGATTTAGGTTTGGTGAGGAGTACGATAAATGATTTGAATTTACAGCAACTGGGGATTCGCTTCGAGGATGCGACTCGAATATGAAGGTATATGTACTGCTATGAAAGCGTAGGTCAACAGAACGCGTGGGATAAAATCAATGACCTACATTCTATGAATCGTCTATCTTGTACCTGTTGAAATGTAGTGCAGTATACTATTTCCCATAGACCAACTATAATACTTAAGTACCTATTTGTCTAGAGAACAAATACACTATAAAAACTCAGTAACGAAATAATATTGTAATGTAGATTTGTCGCTTATACAAATAGAACTGTTTCGTCGTTAATTTGTAATGTATTACAGGTACTCTTAATAACATTGAGATACTATGTACATATTATGTTTCGGATGTGTATGAAGTGTATTTGGCAGGCCGGTTGGTCAAGTTGTTAGCGAACCTGACTGCTACACCGAGGTCGTGGGTTTGATTCCCACCCTTATTATTTTTTTTTACGTAGGGAAATCCTCATGGATACCTGCCATTCAGGGGGACAGGTGATGCCGGACTCCTACCGGCTACAACTTCCACGGGTGTTCATCCCAGCACCAATGGTCAGGTTCACGGGTACGCTTTCACAATCTTCCGCGAACCTGAGGTGCAGTGCAGGACCATCTGGGCCTCCTTCTCGTGATTGGGATCATCCTACGTTGATGCACGCTGAACGCCGCACGCACCACCTTCAGGTCTTAACTTTTTAACGGTTTACACCCCCAGTGATCACCGTTAAGACCTTAATTATGGCGGACGAAGCAGAGCTTGGAAGGCTCTCTTCCGCCGTCCTACTCTCCGGCTGCGGATCGGAAGGTGGGATAATAATTCCCTCTCCCGCTCCGCACCTTCCTTCTGCGA
>DWJZ01006953.1:0-12544 GCA_018249125.1 Asbolis capucinus
TAAAAAATTAGTATTTTTTTTAGTGTTATATTAGCACCTAATGATCGAAATGAGACACATTCCAAAAATGAGTGTAACACCCTATTGTTTCACAAGTTACGTATTAATGTCTCATCTCCTAAACGAACACAAACTAACTTAGGGGCTTACTACTTAATTAGTGGGCACTTTACGCAAGAATAAGAAACAAATTCCACCTCAAATCATTACAACACGTACAAAAGACGTCAACTTTTGGTCAACAAAAAGATACTCTGGTCTCTTACATCCCAAAGAAAGGCAAAATAGTTCTACTGATGTCAAGCATGCACCACGATGCCAACATCGATAATACCACTGGCGCTAAACGAAAGCCCGAAATAATTACTTATTACACTGATACCAAGAGCGGTATAGATATAGTTGACGAACTCAGTCCTACTTACGACGTTAACAGAAATTCAAAACAATGGCCACTGACGATTTTCTATGCTATGTTAAATATATCTGGCATAAATGCGAATATAATAAATCGGACTAATAACAACGATAGGCGTACTAAAAGACAACATTTCCTATAAAAGTTGGGACTCGCTCTAATACACGAGCTTTTACAAACTCGAAAGGCACGTGTAAATTTACCTCGTTAATTACACAAAAGAATAGCTGATTTCCTGGGTGACGCTAATGAACAGCCTCCCCGAAAAGTTCCAGGAACTCGCAAGAAATGCCAAGTATGTCCGTCTATAAAGGATAAGAAAACATCTCACATTAGTCATGCGTGTCGCATCTACATTTGCCCATTTGATTCCATACTGCAATAATTGCAGCAATTCCGTGGGTCAGACTGATGACGTAGAAAACTGATTTGTTTTTGTGTTTAGTGTATGTTTACATAAGATTATTGACTCTTATTATTGTTAAGAATACTTTACCAAATATAAACATGTTACGTTTTCAAGGTTAATTTTGCGTGTTTCATTGAAAAACTTAATAAAAGTTGGATTTTTAGCACCTATTATTATTGTTATTTTAAAAGCTGAGCAAAGAACCCTTTTTAATATACAATCATTAAAATTAAGGTGACTTGTAAAATTAAGAAAAAAACTATCTATAAAATTCGGGTCAATATGACCCGGCGTCATCGTCCTCGTAATAATTTTCACCTCATTTACGCCGGGTTAAACATTCCAGATCGAATTTGAAGGGAGTATAAGTATCTTAATTGTTCACAATAACTGATTGAATAGCGTAACGCGAAATGATTGTTTTCGGCTATAATCTTATAAGGCAATGTCTATCACTTATCTGTTAAGAGACATTAATCCTGCCGGTATGCAATTTGATAACCGTCAGCCATATTGACGTGAATGTGAATCGGTAACAACGATGACATTTGTCGGTAGAGAACCTACGACGATTGTAATATAAATAAAACGGAATGGAGTCCGGTCGGCGGTTATAACTAACGGTAGGTAACATCCCGAGATTTGACAGTCGGCAACTAACCCGGTAATGCCGAACTCTAACATCGAGCGATTGTAACGGTCGGTTTCTAAGCATTTTTGACAGTCGATATCAGCACGATATTGAACGATCCGTAACTAACCCGATGCCGGCGTATGGTATAATGGTCGATATCAACACGGTATTTAACGGTTGGTAACTATCCTGGCGACGGCGTGTGGTATATCCCGGTAACTGTGTATCGGGCGGCGTACCTCAGGAAGGCGCAGGTCCAGCCGGGCGGCGCTGCGTTCGCCTCGTGCGCTCGCAAAGTGCGCGCGCTCGCCGCGATCCAGCGACGCCAGTACGACGCTGACAGCGCGCCCGCGCGGAACGCCGCTACCAGCGTCTAGAAAACCACGTTTCAACTCGTTAGTAATAAAATTAAAATATACATATGTTGGCAAACTTAACATGTAGGATGGCGCCATCATACACTGTGAGAAATCAAATAATTTTATGACTTGTGGTGCCCTCTCACAATGTTACTAAGCAATCCGTGGCAAAACTGACGGCGCGCAGCGTTCCCGCCAAAAGAATTAAGAAGCGGCGTGACCGGCATGAGTCCCGCCATTACTTACTTACCGAAATAGTATTGCAACTACATTTTTAAACTAGATGCATTTGAAAACATTTTGTGATTAAAGCTATAACAATTAAACCTCATTATAAATAAACTGTGTTTGTGAGAAAGTTTGTTTACAAATTTGATCATGTATTGTGGGTTGCACACGGTGGGGTGTGGTCACACGACGCATGCATTACGATAAGCAAGCCGAGTACGTAATAATCAATTCAAACGTTTGTGTCACCTCGCGAGAGACACTTGTGAGGGACAAATTTAATTATTTTCCTACATTAAGCCGACATCATTAATAACCAGCACAAAATGGTAAAAGTATCAACAAATATTGCTGGAAAATGACTGTCTGATGCAATCTTTCTATGCGTATGTAGGTGCCACATGAAACGGGGGAAAATTCACTATAATTAAATAAAACAAATTGAAAATAATGTATTATGTTGTCAAATTAAGAATGCACATGCAGTGGACACATAATTTCCAATGTTGTCTGAATTTAAATTCACTGGGTTATAATTATTCGGTCACGAATTAAAGTGCTAAGCAAGTGCATGCGTTTGTCAGTTATTTCAATAAAGAAAAACACTGATATTTACAGTATCAGGCCTGATTTCACTGGAATCGAATTAGTTTAGATAAGAATGTTCCATGAGCACAATGTAAGATGATTTATACAACACATAATACCATGAAGTAATATGCAGTTGCAACGAATATGTGCCGATACGTACACCACATAATTTAAAGTGAACACATCTTAAACAACTTTATACTTGACGAATATTTCATAAGTAGACATTATTGTTCAATCAAATCTATCCGATTCTTTGCCCTAAAAGTTCTTGAAAGGCAGACACTAAACAAGGATAAAATACTATTACAGTATTCTAGAATGTAAACAAGAAAGTATTTCAAATCACCTGCAATTGTATGAGCATTTCTTGCACCGGAGTCACCGTACATGGCTGCAGTTGATTCAAATACTTCATCTTTGCTTCAACTAGATCGGCTAAGTCATCTAGATCTTCGTCTTTCTTATCTTCATTCAAAATTTCTCCCTTGGTGAAGGTCAAGCCATTACCATAAGTAATGGTGTTTTTAGGACATGCATCATCATTGTCCTCTTTTGTGAATCCTAAACCGACTCTCTCCCCTGAAAATCCTTCCATGTATTGCGCATACTTCGTCGTATAAGCTATAGCATCAAATTTCGCCGATTTTTCTCGCTCAGGCAAAACAGAGTTCGAAATTTTATGTTTCTTATTAGTAGTGTTGTCAGCTTCATTACTTAACACGTCGGGTGTTTTGTTGGATGTGTCTAGGTCTAGAGTAAACGGTTGTTGTTCAATGTTAACTGCACTAGGGAATAGAGCTGTTGATCCTTCAGTCATTGCTTTGCTACTAGGAAAGAGTGTGTTTATTTCTTCCAAAGGCGGTGTTTTATCTCCAGGTCCTAAGGGGGAGTTTGCAACACTACTATTATTAGAAATTTGAGTTTTACTTTCTTTCTCACCTTTTCTCAACTTAACTTTAGGAAGCTCTTTCTTTTCAATTTCTTCTAGTAAGTCATCAATGTCTAAATCATGTTGAATTCTAGTTTTTTGTGATTTAGGAGACGCACTTGTGGAGTTATTTTCGTCTTCTATAATCTTTTGTAGTTCTGTTGGCAATTCGCCACCGAGTTTTTCTAACAGTTTAGCTTTGTCTTTTAATCTTTGAAACAAGGAACTTTCATCCTGACTGTCTTCGTTTTCAACAACCTTCAATGATTTCTTATCCTGTTGAACAACTTATGGTAAATATAAACAATCAGATACTCCGAGAACCTTAATATTCCTTAACATGGATCCTCAGATTGAAAACTTTAAACCATCACATAGCTAAAAGAACTATCATAGGCACACAGGAATCTTCACAGCATTGTTAGGATTTGATTTATGTTCTGTAGAGTACAAAACATAACACAAATATTAAACTAAGTTCAATAGATGATGATTTCTAAGTGCAGATGAATAGTTGTTTTGTAGCATTTTCAGACGCATTTCTCATCATTGATTTAATTAACTAAAGCTTAAAATTGAAAGTTTACAGAGGCAGCATTTAATTACTATGAGGTATTCATTACTATGTAAATAATCTATGATAAAGTAAATAGTAGTGCACCCAACTAATTATTGACATTAAAAATAATGTAATTAAATACATTAGGCATACTCCATTAGATGTTAAATCAATAATAAGGGAACCCTAACCCTGCACTGAAATAAAAAACATGTTAATGTGAACTGAAATTGTACAAAAGTATGTAAGACCATTTACTTTAAAGCGATAAATTGTAATCGCCCAAATTGGTAAATGCACTTTAAATGAATTGTGGAATTTTAATTAACTTTAGTTTTTTTAAAAGCCCTTTCACAGACTAAATAAGCAACATGCGCTTTACCATCTATGACTACATCGACGCTTACCACCAGGTGGGATTGTAACTAAGCATTAACTTATATGTAAAAAAAACTACATGAATCAAAAAAAAAATACCTCTTGTGCAGTCGACGCAGTACTTTCACCTTTATTCTCAGGAGTTTTTAATGATTGGTGTTCTGTCAAACTAGATGGCAGTTCTGGTCCAATCGGAGTAGTATATTCCTGATTAGGAGGAAGTGGGGGTCCATACTCAACAGGCTTAGTCTTTTGTTTCTTGTGAGGATTCCTGGTTATTTTAGCAGCAGAAGCTGTTTGTGGGAGTGATTTTGGTGGGGGCTTTAGTCGACTTTCTGATTCATCATTGGACTCCGAGTCTGAGTTAGAATATGATGTTATAAGTTCTATTTTTCTGCAAATAACAATATACACATATGATCCCCTATATGTGATATTACATAATATTATGAATTTATCTTAGGTAATAAAAATTATATTACCACACTTTATGTGTGTTAAATGTACGTGTTAGTAATACTATTTTAATAGAATATTTTTAGATGCACTAATACATGAAATAACTTACTCTTCTTCCATACTAGCAGGTCTCTTTTTACCAGAAATACTATTTTTGCCACTTTTTGTGTGAACAGTACTATTGTTTGGTGCTACAACAGGTTTTGCTGGAGGCTTGCTTTGTTTTTCATTCAATGCCTGCTGATACAACTGCCAGTCTTTTGCAGATACTTCTGCTACCCCTGGAAGTAAATAGAATAATGTGGTGAAATACAATGTCAGGATGTATATACATACAGTACAACCTTCAAGTCCAGGCAAATATTTCTGCTAAAATGAAATGAAATGCATTTATTTTGTTTTAGGGACCAAAACCTCACTTAACAAAAGTCAAAATTTTACAATAAATAGTACATCAACTATGTATTTAAAAAAATCTATACAATAAATATTAAACAAAAATCTATGGTAAAGTCTCAATAGACAATACATATCTGTTGTAGGCTTTATATACAAATACTAGTGTAAGCCGAAACAAAAACAAACCGGTGGAAATAACTCACAGTACTCCTTTTAATATATTCTTTTATACAGATTTTCACTAACCTGACTTGAATTCGAAGCAGAGCGAATCATTTTCATACATCCTTGTCATTTGTGTACTCTACTATACTGTAATATCACTTGCCTATGAGTTGAGATTAAACACATTTCTTGAATAGATTTACAGGCAAATCTCTAATTACTATCGGGATTTTATTTTAGAATTGTACACCAAGCCCTTCAAAAGATTGCTGGACATTTGAAAGCCAGTGCAAAGACTTGAACCTATATTATCCCATTTAAAAATTATATTTCTATATATTTATACTGGGATGCAACTGTAAGAATATCTATTTCTGTGAAGTTTTCATGCCATGCCTGGTGGGAGATCTCCCCTTTGCCAAAGCACAGTAGTTACTTCCTACAATAATGTGGTAATCCAAATAATTTCTCAAAATGTATGAGAAATAATTTCTGCAAATTTTTCAAGCTTATAAAGACTGAATCATGTACCATTACTAAGATGGAGTACAGCAAAAACACATTATCTTAAAATGGCCACCCTAGGCGGAAGCTTATTGCGTCAATTCATAAAAACTATTTAAAGTGCTTACCTGCAGAATGTAGTTGTTGCTGTGCCAGCTTGAGTGCCAGAAGGTATTCCGGAGGTGCTTCCCATGTCACTGCATTTGTTAACTGATTCCAGTAGTATGTGAAACCACTGCTTTCGTCATAGCAAGCTGACCATGCTAAAAAATTTACATTTTTTGAATAAAAAAGTATCACATTTTTATCTTAACCTACAAAATTTGCATTTTCTATTTATAAGTCAACATTTTGCATATATCTGTTTATCTGTTACAAAATTAATAAAAATATTGTGCAAGGTCTTCAAGCTTGGTTTTAAATACCAACATGATGATATGTTATAAATACCAAGATTATATTAACAACTTGTTTGTCTAAAACTTGATTGTTAAATGGAGTGACCTATACTCGTTTCAGCTCAGTTTAGTTCACGAAATCCTCAGTATACTTTTTGGTATATGCTTTCTGTGCAGATTATATTATTATAAACATATTCCCAAAGTTGAATCTGACGGATATTAGTAGTTTAGGAGATATGATTTTTTTTAAAGTTAAAATATTGCAGACTGTTTTCTAAGTATTCAACATATTCACATCAAAATGTGGTAGCCATCTTAGTTGTTGACATAAGTTTCAACTCAGCTATCAATTTTTAAAGATTTTACATCGAGTTTTGACTGCTACTGTCATAATGGAGTTATGATATTTTTTTTACAATTCACATACAATATACAAAAGTAACAAATATCAATTGTGTACAGCAAACAGCAATGGAAGGGTTAGGTTAAGTTTGTTAGCTTGCTGTATAAGATAGACATGTAGGGGCCTCACGAAAGAGGGATCATGGTGACATCTGTGATGGTTGTAATGAAAATACACAGAATTATTCATAAAACTGCAACTTAAACTTAGACTTATTTTAGATGTTAAATAGCATTTTTCAATACTTTGAGGTTAGAATAGTTTTCTTCAATTTTTCTCGAAAACCATGGATTGCACAGAGTTGAGGGTAGTATCATTGTTCAGAATCAAGCTACCCACAATTACTCTACATTTTCCTATATTATTAACAATTAATTTCAGTATTTAGACGTTTATTAAATATACATTTTTTTTCTCAAGAGCTATGTTTCTGTCACTTGCAGTTTTTGTAAATGTGATGTAGGACCCCTCCCCTTACCCACGAAAAAATAACCGAAATCGGGAGGATATCGTGTTCTAAAGCGCTTCGTTTATTTCATACTCAATCTGGAATTTGCACTGACTATAAGATAAGTCAGGTCCATTATTATTGAAACAATTTTAACTATAACAGACATGGATATCAAAATTAACAGGTCCTCAAAAAAACCTTTTTATCTTTAAAAGACATCTAGATTATGATATCTGGAGGAGCATTATGGTATAGTTCATGCACTCGCAAGACGCGGAAAAAAGAGCAATGAAGTTCCTACACCAGATACCACAATCTAAACCCGTACCCATTTTAATCGTCAGGAGTTACTCCTATGAACCATATGAGCGAAAATAGCCACATACTTATATGTCATAAAAAAACCGTAACTTACGGCAATGCGGTATAGGCGCTGGATGGATAGAGGCGTGAGGTTGGCGCATGGCAATATCGTGAGCAGATGGAGGAGCAAAACCAGGAACGGGTGGCACCACGATGTGTTTCACTTCACTTCCATCAGATTCCTCCTCAGAGTCGCCATAATTCGCCACCAAGCCCGCTAAAGAGTTAGCGTTGCTCATTGTAAACACTATCGTCACGGATTCACAAAACAGCTGTTTCTTAAAAAACTCATAAACAACAAATAGTGATTGCGTACTACGATTAACAAATAAGAAACAATTTACAGTTATATTAATCACTGCACAGTTGTAAATTGACTTTTCATCACATATGAAATCACACCATTGATGTGGTGGTTGACGCCATTGCATTAAAATTGACGTCGCTGTCGGCCATTGTACTTCTAGCCTCGAATGATAAATTTGACAGTTGACAAACAAAATGTTGCCATTATAAGATATTGGTTGTAAATAAATATTTTTAATATTTTTTAAATTTAATGCAAAAAATTAAAATCTGAATACAGTGAAAATTTAAGCAAAAATTAATATCTGACTAGAGTCTTGCCATTTTTATTGTTATAGTCTACAATTAATAGCTTAGCAAAATTCGTACTAGAATTCAATGTCTCCAGAAATATAATCGTAGCTTTTACATACATCCCACAATTTTTTGTGACGTTGCCTACAAGACTATAACGTCGTTATGTAAGGAAACGGTATGGATTAGCTATGTCACTATTTTATAAATTTGTATTGCCTCAGTTTAGCAGAAAACTCCTAATAATAAGATAATATTTGTTATTATGGGCTGAGGATATATATTTTTATTATAAACTGAATGTGATCAGTATAAATGATTTACGTAATGAAAAAAGAAATACACAAAATTATTTTCTTATATTATTTTATTAGGTAGGTACTTATTATAACTACGAACATTTTAAATTATAGCACGTAAATATCGTACAAAAGTTTACAAAAATATAAATATGTGGAGTCTCTTACGTAACACAATTTGTACCGGTTGTTTGAAACCTTTTATAACTAAGCTAATAGCTCGCCCCGCTTCGCTTTGCTATCATAACCTTATCTTCACGGAAGTTCCATTCAATTCATATCCGATATTCCACGAAAACCAAGATTTCTCGGAATAATCGATATCATGGCTAAAGACGAATTACCTAGATATGTACATATATATTATTATAATATAGCAACGAGTCCCAGTCCGGGCTTTACACATGTTGACATTCACATTTTATCTGGTACGGGAACTGGCCGGGTGCTTGCCTTGCGCAGCTACTTCATAGGTATGCACATAACTCTTCCGCACTACCGTTTGCCCATCCGCACTTCCGTTCGCCCTCCCTCACCGTGAATATAGCCTATGTTACTTAAGGATAATGGAGCATTCTAATAATAAACGAAGTTTATAAATCGATGCAGTAGTTTTTGAATTTATACGTTACAAACAAAGAAATCTTTAAAAGTTTAATCTAAAGACAGTTAAAAATTTTCACATGTCCGAACAATCTGATCGTCAACAATCCAAAAAAAAAACTATTTCAGATGCTTCTACACTTACCCCGTTACAGTTTTCTTATTAAAACTACAGATTAATCTTAATTACTTTGTTACAGGTTACACTTAAATTTAACATTGGTCTGGACTGATCTATTTGAAATAAATAAAATGTGAAGATAAAAAATAAACCTAAGTAATGATAAAGCTGATAAACAATGCAAAAATTAACAACAAACGAAAAGTTTAAAACAGCATAACATTATTTTATAGGTAGATAGGTACACAGGACATCTGTACAAGCAATGGCTAAGCGTAACGGTAAACATTTGGCAAAAACCAAAATAAATGATTTTGCCCTTTCAATATTTTTAAATAAAAAAAATAAGAAAGAAATTCTTTGTTAACAGTTTACATTTCTGAATTGTTTGTTACCCCAAAATATAACTGTAAATCAGCTAACTTTTATATTCTAAGTCTTACACGAGTTTATGGGTTACCGTTTGACGATACACGGTTCGCAAGTCCCAGGTTTAAGGTAAGCCGGATGACACTGTGGACAAGCGGGATTCTCCCCGTAACTAGCTCTCCCAGGTCTGGAAATTTGGACTTGGAAGGAGGTTTGAGCGTCGTCATCCTCATACCCTGGATGCGGTCCATCTAGAGGAAAGACATAATCGGGCACATAGTATGAGCTGATGTTGTATTCTGTATTACTTGGAGATGGGGTTGCCATTTTCGGGGTGGAACGAGGAACTACGCTAAATGGTCTTTTCCCAGATGGCTTCACTTTGGGAATCTGGGTATTATTGTTTGGACTACCTTCCTTCGGAGGTTGTAGGTCGAAAGCTGGCACAGCCCATTTCCATTCGTAATAGATAGGGGGTCCCATGGTTGTTGTTACTATAGGAGTGATGTCAGTTTTTGGTGGTAACAAGTGTTTGTCAGGTACTGGCACCTGACTAATATTAGTAGAAGGCGAATTGTCTGCGTTAGAATTAGCAGTTTTAACATTGATCTTATCAAATCTGGATTCATCCGAGATTCCCTTCTTCTTATCGTCTTGGACGATATTGAAATTATTTCCCTTATTTCCGAAGTTTTTGTTCTTACGTGGAGTCCTGTCTTCTTCTGAACTAACCTGTCCTTCTGGTAGTTGCTTGTTTATGTCTAAAATTTCAGTTTTTGTCATCGAGGTTTTGATTGAATCCGGTGAATTTGGGTCGAAACGTTTAATGAAGTTGAAAACGGGGTCATTTGTGTTCTTCATTCTGATATCTATATCAAAGTTTTCTGAACTCTTTTCAGTAGTGGGCACTGGGGTGAAAGGGGGGCTCAATTCTTTTGAGGGAGGACTCACGTTTGTGGATCCTCGAGCCTGAGAATTCGTGGGCCTAAATGCTGGTCCGATACCTTGAGAGGCAGCGCCAGCTAAATTGTCATCGCTGGTAACACCTACATTGGTATTGACGTTAGTGTTGAAGGTTTTAACAGGCCTTCGTTGAGTTTGTTGCCCAATGCCGGTGGACCATGAAGAAGGCGGTCTGTAGTTTTGTTTTCCGCTGTCAAGGTCGTTGTTGTTCACGCTGGAAATGGAGTCAGCGATCCCCACAATACTGTTACCGGGATGAATTGCAAACTGAAACAATAAAATGTACGTATTAGGTACCAATCAGAAATTTATTACATGTATCAGCTTATTCATAGACGTGGGTAGCTTAAACCCGTAGCTTGAGCAATTCTTAAGTAACGACCGAGGTAAGGGAAAAAAACTCTTATGGGCTTCGGTGCTACACAACACGACCAGTTGTATTGGTTGTTATCGTGATCTTACAGACAGGACGTATTACAACGGGATAAAAATGCTTGTAACGCTTTGGTTGATTACTACCATTCTCTATTCTAGCTTTGCGCATATGCTTTAGGCCTTCTCAGCATAGAAAGAGAGATTAGTGCTGAATTGATGTACGGTGGTGTTTGTTGAATTATCCAGAAGAGATAGCTATACTTACGCTTGACTCAGCTTCCCTTAGTCCATCGTAATAGTTGTTATTGGGGGGCACGGACAAGATGTCGGGGCGCGGCGTGCGCAGGCGCATGTCGTCATCCGACACGAACGGCTTGTCCCGTTGACCTGTAACGAGAACAACTGAAACTTTATATCCAATACAAGGATTTTATACATCACTTAAAATGTAACTATGTTCGCACTATCTTATATTTAGTAACCACAAGTTCTCCTCGCCGGATGCCAATAGTTATCGTATCAAATAGTATTCATTTACGTGTCTATTACTATGTTTATTTCTACGTAGACATTATAAGTAGGTTAAATTAAAGTGAATACAAAAATAATATATATAAATATTTAGGATTTAAGTGTATGCCTAATTGCCTCTATCTAAATCTTCACGCTGTAAATAAACTTGCAAGTACTGGCCATTTACAATACCTGTACGTACTTTTAACATTGTCGGTGAAATACCTACTAATGGACTCTATACTTACCTATAATAGTATTAACCAACACATAAATTGTAATAAACTGTAAAACAGAGAGATAAGTAAATAATAATGGAATACTTAACAGTGTATTTCTAGATGTAATTTTCATATTTAAAGCAATTGTCAATTAAATAATTAGCATAACTGAGCGGTCGTTTCGGTCTGTTTGCGGTTTCCGATGCAAGCCACAAACATTAGTACTTACGACTGACGAGTTCGATGTAAGGAGACCGTGTTTAGTTTCGATTTACCTCGCCGGCTCACCAGCTTATACGGACATCGCTAGGTCGGGGACTCGCTAGAAGGTACTTACAGCTATTTAAATGCAAAAATAGGTGGCTAAGAATGAATTGTTGAAAATGTATACCCTGAAGAGGTGAAAGAGACGGCAAAAGTTTGCATCTACGAGTAGTTCCCGCTGCGAAAATAATATTATTTTGACGACAAAGTGCAGGCGCTAATCAAATAATACTACTTTCCCTAGTGCCTAATTGAAGCAAAATTATCATAACCAAGGTAGCACCTACTATCAAATAGGCATAATGATGATTTCCAATATAAACTAAACAAATTCAAAGTCAAAGTCAAAACTTTACTTTACTTCATCATAGGAACATCTAGCTCACTTAATGAAAGTCAGAAGATTACATACATAATATTTATACATTTTTATTAAGATACCTTAAAAATGGTTACGTAACCTAGTGTAGACCAGAGGAAAAAAACTCCTGGTACTTTTTTTAAACAAAAGAGGTCATACAATAAGAATGTACAGGTGTCTTTAACACGATGACTACGAACACG